>VSMD01040215.1:34580-107782 GCA_008750895.1 Mirza zaza
AAAAAAAAAAAAAAAAAAAAAAAAGAAAAGCAAAAAAAAAAAAAAAAAAAAAAGAAAAAGAAAAAGAAAAGAAAACCCAATCCATAACAATGTTTAAAGTATAGAAAGTGAGACTGCTTCTCCTATATCAAAAGTTAACTTTACTCCTTGGTTAAATATATTCCTATGTATTAAAAAAAAAAAAAAAAAAGTTAACTTTACACTCATCTATGGAACTACAGCCAAAAGGGCTGTCTAATTTCTAATCTCTCGGTAAGATTAAATACTTGAACCAGATTAAAAATTGGAGGCCAGATTTATGGATTCAGTTGGGAGCTCCTTTCAGTGTCTCATGGCCTGAACTAGCATTGCCCTGCTAAGTGAAATGGGATCTTAATCTGGTAGGTGTTCTAAACCTGTGAAAACTACAGTCCCCATAATGTACTACCACAGGGTTTCCTGCCTAATAGGGAAAGGAAATGGGGGGGGGGTGTTTTTGTGGAAAAAATTAAAAATTCCACATTTATATTAATAACTAACAGGTGCATGCCACCATGCCTGGCTAAGTTTTGTATATTTGTAGAGATGGGGTGGGGTATGTCTCAATGTGTTGCTCAGGCTGGTCTCAAACTCCTGGTCTCAAGTGATCCTCCCATCTCACCCTCCCAAAATGGTGGGATTATGGGCATGAGCCCTGGAGCAGACCAGTTTATAGTATTACTGATTAACCCCATTACTGGCAGATTTATGAACAATGTTTCTATAATCTTGTACAAGTGTCTTAAACTAGTAAATGCAACTATGTATCACCCCAAATGTCAACAGTATAAACTGAATTGACATAATATGTGAAGTTGTATCATTTCAGGACTTTTTGTAACAATTTGTAACTGCTGTTTCTTATTCCATAAATGCAACTAAGTAGCCACTATGTGGCTACTTGAGCAACCAAGTGGTGGTGTTAGGTAGATAGTGAGGGATTCCCGGTCTCCTAGGGACAAAAGTGGGTGCTGTTGTCTTGGTGCAAGACAACAGCACCCTTGCCCCACCTGGGAAGAAGGACAAGGGTGGGCCCCAGGCCCCCATCCTGGTCCCGCCCCATCCTAATCCTCTCCCCAGGGACTGCCATACCTGGGGCAAGGGTGAATACTATGAACCAGCCAATCATAACTTAGTGTGCCAGATATAAAAGAATGCACAGGACTCTCTAACCCATGGGCCAAGCTGCATATATACCATAGAGTCTGGAATTGACCTAGAATACCCCACATGCTAGTAAGACTTGGGTCATATAACTCACAACTGTCCAAAGTCGTTGCCTGGTGACCTCTGAACCACAACGGAGGTCCCTATCCAGGCACTACAAAGCAACATGTAGACTATAGCCAGCCCCTGTTTTGGCCCCCTTCCTTTTGCTTTTTTCCTACTGCGACAATGGGTCCATTTTCATCTGTATCACGCTCTGTAAACCTGTATCTTGCTCTTGCCCTATAATCCTATCTTCCTCTCCTCAATACATCTCATTTTCATGCTTGACTTACTTTAGTGTGTCTGGTCATTCTTCAACCATGAGTGCACCAAGAACCAACATTTCAGACTGAAACCTGACAGTGGCCAAGAAGCCAAGGAAATGGAAGCATATGTGATATAGAGCTGGTGTATAGAATGGTTAAGGGAGGACATTTGAAAATAAGAAAAAAATTGCTATTTCTAATTTAATAGAACATTTATCTCCATAAGCATTAATGTGAACATGTATGAAACTACAAAATCGGTTGTCCCTGGAAATTTTTCCTTTAGTGTCTGTTTCATCTTATTACATCTCAAAAGGGCTCTTTCTACAGGTCCACTGCTAAGTGCTATTTTCATAAACCTTTTTGTTTTTGTCATCTAATCACCTACTCCCTGACAGGTAAACTGGACAAACAGATGTGGCTCCCTTTTATATTGCCTTGTTCTTTTCTTTTCTTTCTTTTTTTTTTTTTTGAATGTTAAACATTATTATTACTTTGTAGCTTTTTAAAACACTGATGGATAATCAGGTTGTTTTCATTTTTGGTATCATACAAATAATGCTGCAATGAATATCTTTGTACAGATATTTTGTATAGATTTATTCTATTCTCAATCTACTCTTAGTTATTCAGCACCTACTATGTGCTAATCATAGTTCCAGGCACTGGATACAGCAGTACTTCAAACATAATTTTTTTTTTTTTTGAGACAGGGTCTTGCTTTGTTGCCCAGGCTAGAGTGAGTGCCGTGGTGTCAGCCTAGCTCACAGCAACCTCAAACTCCTGGGCTCAAGTGATCCTCCTGCCTCAGCCTCCCGAGCAGCTGGGACTACAGGCATGCACCACCATGCCTGGCTAATTTTTTTCTATATATATATTAGTTGGGCAATTAATTTCTTTCTATTTATAGTAGACAGGGTCTCGCTCTTGCTCAGGCTGGTTTCGAAATCCTGACCTTGAGCGATCCGCCAGCCTCAGCCTCCCAGTTCAAACATAATTTTTTACCCCAGTGGAGCTCACTTTCTGGTGGGAGGAGAGAGAAGAGATAAAATAAGTGAAAAGTATGGTAGATGGTGATTAGTGCTGTGGAGAAAAATAAGAAATTTTGAGGAGGAGGTTTAATTTTAAATAGGACATTTAAGGGAAGGCCTCACTGAGAAAGTGTCATTTGTGTGAAAACATGAAGGAAGATGGAAACAAATCATATGAATATCTGAGGGAAGAGGATCCTAGATACAGGGAATAAGGCGTGCAAATGCCCGAAAGCATGGTCTCATCTCTGGTCTCAAGGGACTTTTTCCAGGATTAGCAAGAAGTCCAGTGTGGCTAAAATCCAGAGAGGGAGGAGAAAAGTGATAGGAGATGGGGTCAGAGCATGGAAGGCCTTATCAGCCATTGTAAGCATTTTGACTTTGACTCTGAGGTAAAGTGGGTATCTTTGGGAGGGTTTTGAGTAATAACAGGAAGTGATTTATGTTTTAAGAGGGTCACTCTGGCTATTGTATTGAGGATACCCTGAAGGAAAGTAAAGGAGGAAGTAGAGAATAATTAGGTTTTTTGCAGTTATTCAGGAATGTTTGGGACAGGATTAAGGAGGTTGTGATGATGAGGGGCTGTTGAATTCTGATTCTATTTTGAAGGTAAAGTGGATGGGATCTTCTAAGAGATTATATGTGGGGTGAGAAAGGGAGAAATTAAGGATATCTCTTAGATATTTGACCTATATAACAGGAAGAATAGAAGAGCCATTAACTGAAATAAGGCAGACTGTGGGAAGAACACACCTGAGTGTGAGGGTTGAGATCAGGAGCTCAGTTTTGGTCCTGTCAAGTTTGAGATTTCTATTAGACATCCAAAGTGGAGTTCTTAAGTAAGCAGTTTGAGTCTCCAGTGCAGGAGAATGATCTGGGATGGCAATACAGATTTGGGAATCATCCACATATAGATAATATTTAAAGCCATTAAACTGAGATCACCTAGGAAGCTAGTATAGATAAAAAGATTAGAGGGGTAGGCCTGGAGACCTTAATTTTTGGCATTCCAGGATGTAATAAGAAAATAGCAAAGGAGACTTAAGTGGCAAGTGAGGTAGGTGGAAAATCAGTATAGTGTAGGAGAAGTGACGAAACTTGAGGAATGAGACCAATCCTTTGGACTTACACTGTGGAGATCATCGGTGACCTTGAGTAGAAGTTTTGTTAGGATGTTGCCGGGTGAAGCCTTGACTGGTATGTTAGTCAGGGTTCTCCAGAGGAACAGAACCAATAGGAGACAGACAGGTAGACAGATGAGAGGGGACTTATGAGGGAATTGGCTCACACGTAAATGGCTTAATTCTTGAAAAGATGCTCTGAACTTTCTTTATATTGTAAGTTCTGGCATGTGTTTACATTTTTCCGGAGATGTCTATAACTTTCAAAGGTGTTAAAACGGATTGGTGACCCCAGAGAAAGGACCACTGCATTAAGATAAGCTATCATGCCTGGGTAGGGTGGCTCACGCCCATAATCTCAGCACTTTGGGAGGCCAAGGAGGGAGGATCACTTGAGGCCAGGGGTTGGAGATCAGCTATCCTCTGCCACGTGGAAACTCGGCGCTGGCTCCCCGGCTCCGCCTGCCCGGGGCTGTGCTCCCGGCGCCCTCCCGCGCAGTCCTCCGAGGCGCGGCACCAGCAGGGGTCGCTACTTCGCCGCCGCCGCGCCTGCGCCCCGCCAGGCCCGCTCTGGCCGCGCCGGCGCCGGCGGAAGGGGCGGGCCCGGGGGCGGGGCGACCAGAGGCCTGTAGACGGCGCGGCCGCGGAGAGGCACGAGCGGGCCTGCGGTCCAGGTGAGTGCGCCCCTTCCGGCGCGCCGCGACGCGCCTGGGCCCCCGCCCCTCTGCTGCCTCGCTCCGCGCTCTAGTGGAACTGGAGCGGGAGCCCCTCCGCCCGCCCACGCCCCTGCCGGGTCTCCGCGTGAGTCCCCGTGGTTCTGCCGAGCCCCGCCAGCCTTGGGACGCCCCAACAGGGGCTGTGGGGAGAGGGTGGGGTAAGGCTGGCTGTCCCCGGGCCCAGTCGCTTCTGCTGGCTCCCGACGCAGACCGGGAACACTGAGATGTAGTTGTCGCCTTTCCTTTGACCTTGGGGAGCCGGGAAGGTGCGCGGCCCGCCGGGGTGGGGAGGGAGCGAGGGGAACCCGACCCTGTCTCGGCCGCCAGCCTCTGAGGTCTGCAGAAGGAAGGGGGATTTGGCAGCAATGGGCCGCAAAGCGTTTAGACCAAGTTCTGCATCTTACGGAGCAGTGGACAGGCTCAGGAACGTGAAGCGGTTCCCAGCGTCAAGCAGGTCAAGGACAGCCTTGCCTGTGTATCCCAGACGTTGCTTTTCTGACCGTCTTCCGTTATTTTGTGCCTCTCCTGAAGATAATCATCCGAGGCCTCCTGTGGGCTGCTTGTCGTGATCAGCCCCCTAGTCATGTTCATACTACTGCCAGAGACATCTTTAAAATTGCACTCTTACCAGTTCCGAACTTAAGGTCTTTCGATAGCTCCCGTGCTGTCTAGGTCAGGTCCACACTTGGATGTACAAGAGCCTTGGAGGTCTAGCTCCTTGCCCATCAGTCCATTTTTGTCTGTTTTGTGGTTCATTCTGGTGCACTAGTCCTGAGCTACTTTCATGCCACAAGTTGTTGGGGTTTTTTTGAGACAGAGTCTCACTCTGTTGCCCGGGCTAGAGTGTCAGCCTCGCTCACAGCAACCTCCAACTCCTGGGCTCAAGCGATCCTCCTGCCTCAGCCTCCCAGAGTGCTAGGATTACAGGCGTGAGCCACCCCGCTCGGCCCACAAGTTTTTAATTAAGCACTTACCATGTGCTTGACACTACTCTGGGCACTTGGAGTTCACAGAGGAAGAAAATATGAAGATTCCTACTCTTATGGAATTTATAATCTAGTGGGGGAAACAGGCAAACAAAACACCCAGTAAATTGTGTAATATGATAGCAGGTGGTAAATGCTATGGGGAAAAGAAAGTAAAGCAGGGTAAGGGGAATTTAGAGGACAAGATGGAGTTAATAAATAGAGTTGGAATGGGTAGGCCTCATTGAGGTGATGTTTGATTTAAGACTCGAAGGAGGTAAGGAGTTCCCCAAATGGATATCTGGGGTAAGAGTGTTGTTCCAGGCACAGCTGGAACAAAGGTCCCTACCCCGAAATGTGCCTGTGTATGAGGAGCACAAAGGAGGCCAGTGTGGCTGGAGCTGAGTGAGCAAGGATGAGTTTGGAGATGAAATGGGGAAGCCAAATCATGTAGTGCCTGTGGACCATGGTAGGGACTTTGCTTTTCTGAGTGCTTTTGTAGGGTTTTGAGCAAAGGAGTGACAACATGTAAATTACTTTTTAAAAGATTCACTCTTGCTACTCTGGAGAACAGTCTAACAGCCTTTGTAGCAACCCTTGTTATAGATGATGGTGGCCTGAATCTGTGGTAGCAGTGGAAGTGGCGAGACTCCAGACATGTTTTGAAAATACCGCCAACTTGATTTTCTGACAGATACGGATATGCAGGATGGGCTCAAGAATGATGAGCTTTTGTTCTCAGCAGTTAGAAAGATGGGGCTACTATTAAATGAGATGTGGAAGGCTGCAGGTGGAGCAGGTTTGGGGTTGGAGCTATATCAGGAGTTTGCTTTTGGGCCAATTAAGTTTGAGGTGCCCATTATGCACCCACGTAGAGATGTCAAATGGGTAGTTGGATATTGGGTGTCCCCAGGTTTGTTGACTAAGAGAACTCACAGACAGAACTCAACATATAATCATACTCATGGCTGTGATTTATTACAGCAAAAGGATACAGAGCAAAACAACCAAAGGGAAAAAGTGCATGGGACAAAGTCTGGAGGAAACCAGGCACAGTCTTTTAAGATTCCTCTCCCAGTGGAGTCACAGAATGCTTAATTTCTCCAGCAACAAATTGTGACAAGACATGTGAGATGTCTATTAGGAAAGCTCATTAGACACTAAGTGCCCCAGGCTTTTATTGGAGGCTAATCATGTAGACACCCTCTGCCTAGAACTTAACAAAATTTCAGACTCCTAGAAAGCAAGCAGACATTGTACAAACAGTTGTGGGATAGCAAGCCACTCGTATCAGCTCTGGGAATGGTGCGAAATGGAGTAAGTCCAATTTCCCAGACACCAAGCATGGGCCAACCTTGCAAGCAGGCTTTCCTAAGGATGGCAATCTCAGGCCTGCTTTGTTAACTCTTTTCTTCACAAGTCTGGAATTTGGGAGAAGGTTCTGGAATGGGGATATAGATCAGAGTTGGCCTATAAGTACAATTTGAAGCCATGGAAATGTCTGGTGTCTTGATATGCATTTGTCAAAACTAACTAGTGCACTTAGGAGCTGAGCTGGATGAAGCAAATGTAGAAGAGACAAGGACCAAAGACTGAGCCTGTGGGCCCTCCAGCACAGATGTCAGGGAGAAGAGAAGGAAGCAGCAGAGAAGTCTTAAGTCACAGCACGGGAGAGGTAGGAAGAAAACCAAGAGTAAGGTGTCCTGGAAGCTGAGTGAAAAGGAGGGGAGTGATCAGTTTTCTCAGGTGCTGCTGAGACATTAAATAAGATGGGTACTAACAAATGATCTTTTGGATTTAGAAAATCAAAGAGAAATTGAGAGTATTGACAACACTTTTGAGAAGTTTTGTAAAGAGGAGCAAGAAAAGAGGTAGTAGCTGGGGGGTAGTAGAGTTAAGAGGATTGTTTATTCGTTTCCTTTTGAATGAGAGAAAAATAACAGTGGATGTTTATTCCAACAGCTAATGGAATAGTCCATTAGAAAGCAAAAAAAAATCACTGTTGTAACTTGCTGTTTCCCCATACATAGGTCAGTTTCAGGTCACCTTTGTTATCAGGACTCTCCATAGGTATCCATGCTCTGGGCTTCAGCTTGTCTAGGGTCCAAGTCTGTGAACCTGCTTTCACTTGTGTTTTCTGACAGCTAGTTTCCCACATTTTTCTTAAATGGCAGTTTCTTGAGTATACGGCTGTGTGTTTTATACCTACGCCTAGCCAGGCACTTGACATATGTAAGCAAATGAGTGCAGGTAGATGTAGTAATTGGGTAGAATGCTCATTTCATGTCTAGAAAATGAATCTGCAGCTATTTGCTGGTTATGTATGTGCTGAGCAGATTGGGGGTGAGAGTGAAGAATAGGGCATAATCTGTGCCCTGTCACTACTACCCTTAAGGTTTGGGAGATAAGAACAGTCCACCTGAACTAATTAGAAAGTCACAAAAGAAGATAGCTTTGGTGTGACTGGAGTCTGGGAGAGGGCATGTGATGCATGGGTTGGTGGAGGAGGAGAGTGGGGCTTGTGTGGAGTCTGGAAGAAGGGGGGGGTCATGCCAAGAGGACAGAAACTTTTTCAATAGTAGTATCATCCCACCCACACACACACACACAAATAAACAAACTGTAAGGAGCCCAGTATTCAACAGCACTGCTTCAAGTGAAGAGTTAGCTTCCTCCTCTGGTACCCCCACTCAAGTTGGGGGGCACTCCCAAAACCAGTTTCAAAGTTCTGAGGCAGAACCTGCGTTCTCAGATTGCCTCCCTTGTGGCCCTGAGGGTCCACTGCTAACATCTACAAATGGTCTTCATCTCCAGCAAAAATTAGGTTAGTGTTTTCTCAGTTTTATGTTTTTCACACATTTTATGTAAACTTCCAGCATTTGCCAGTGTTTGCCAGCTAGAAAGGGAAGACAAAGAGAGGTAGCTAATAAACACAAAGGTAATACTTGGCTTGACATTTTGGTATGTTTGTTGTATTTACACGTGAATATGATTTTAAATAGCTATTTTTGCTAGTAAAGGTTTCCTAATGTGGGTAAACATAACTCCTGCTGAGTTATATCTATGTTGCAGAGAGGAGCATATCCAGGCATAACATTGGTGTGATGTAAAACTAGGATTTTGGATGGGGAATGTGGACACCCAGGGACTAATACAGAGACAGGACTTCCCACCCCTAGCTATAGGCACTTCCCTCCCTCCCCCAGTGTGTCTCTTAGGATTTCTTCTGTGACAGTTCTTGCCACTCCTACCCCTGAAATTCTGTTATTTTTGGTATTGCGGTAGGTGAGAGTTAGCTTTTGTTCAAAAAAAAAAAAGTGGGAAAATAAATGTAATGGTATGGCAGAGCACTGAACTTAGAGTCAAGAGACTGACTGGCAAGCCTCAACTTTGGAGTTAGGGTGCCTCTGGGTTCAAGTGCAGTTAGTAACTGTGTGACCCTGTAACTAAGATGGGCTTGTTAGAAGGAGTAAATGAGTTAATATGTGTAGAGCAGTGCCTGACCCATACTAAAAACTATAATCCTTGAGAAAACTTGACATTGGAATCCCAGCTCTGTCACTTTGTAGCTCTGTGACTTAGCAGATTCTGAAATTGCCCCAAGTCTCATTTGTACTTATCCACAGAACGAAGGACCTGCAGAGTCATCCCTGAGAGGCCGCCCTTTCTTCTCTGCGGACACGTTGCTCTGGGAGGGAGTATTGTTAATTGAGTGGAACATGCAGCCAGATCCTAAGCTCTGGGGCCTACATATGGCCTTTGGCATCATAGCTGATAGCAAAAACTAACTTGCTGGGATCACCTGGACCAGTGTTTTCAAACTTTTCTTCAGTTATCCACAGTAAACACATTTTACATGGTGAGCCAGTGTGTATGCTTAATTGTAACAAAAGTTTCATGAAGCAGTATTTACTCTTGCTCTTAAGTGATACACTGTAATATTTTCTATATTCTTCACTTCTAGTTTTTAAAAAGTAAAAATTTTAATAATGAATCTAGAATTTAGGACCAACACAGACTTCTAAAGCTGTCGATAGAGAGCTCTGACCACTTATGGCTAACCTTCCTGTATGTTTTGTATGGGTGGGAAGGTATGAGAGGCTCTGCTTATTACTGAATTATCTTTCTTAAAATTTTACACTGTGAAGGATCTATGCCAAAATATTGACAGTGGTTATAATAGAGCGGGTTATGGGTGGTTTGAATTTTTAAAATATTTTTTCAAATTCTCTCCAGTGAAAATATGCTTAGTTATGACTTTTTGTGGGGCATCTAATATAAATGTATTTTTAATGCCCCTGATATTCAGATAGTCTATTGGTTCCCAGCACTGGGCCACAGGCCTGTACCAATCTGGTAAAGTTTTCCCAGATCCATAGTGGGAAAAAGAAAACAGTTGGCTTGTAATGCTAAATTTATTCAATTTAAAGAAGTTGAATTCTGAGATTATATCCTCTTTGGGCATTGAAATTTTTTTTTTTAAGTCCACCATGAGGTACTTTAAAATATTTTTTTTTTTTTTTATTGTGGTGATCAATGAAATACAAAATCTGGGAACTGTTGAAATATGCTGTTTTCTTCCTTTATTCCTGAGTATGTGAAATTTAAATGTCTTTGTATTGATAAGTATTCATTCTCTATTAAATTAGAATATGTGTAAAAGTAGTTTTTGGCAACATTTATCATGAGGATACTTCAAGTAGATTCTAGAAATTATTTTAGAGTACTCTGTGGATTTTTTTTTTTTTTTTTTTTTTGAGACAGAGTCTTGCTTTGTTGTCCAGGCTAGAGTGAGTGCCGTGGCGTCAGCCTAGCTCACAGCAGCCTCAAACTCCTGGGCTCGAGCAATCCTGCTGCCTCAGCCTCCCGAGTAGCTGGGACTACAGGCATGCGCCACCATGCCCGGCTAATTTTTTTATATATATATATTAGTTGGCCAATTAATTTCTTTCTATTTTTATAGTAGAGACGGGGTCTCGCTCAGGCTGGTTTTGAACTCCTGACCTTGAGCAATCCGCCCGCCTCGGCCTCCCAGAGCGCTAGGATTACAGGCGTGAGCCACCTCGCCCGGCCTACTCTGTGGATTTTATAGTTGAAAAACAGTCCTTAAATTGAATCTGCCTTATTTCTCTGTTAAGATTTAGACTGCAGTCCCAACAGTGGTGAAGTAATAAGAGTTGAGCTTTTGTTGTCTGTTCATTCATGCCAGGAATATAAAGCCTAAAATGTAAGTTAGAAATAGTTCTGTGGTTTTGAGTGTGCCGTACGGATAACTGTTGTTGTCTGCTTTGTGATTAATGGAAAGTAGGAAGAAAAAATCATGAGAATCATCATCAAAGAAATCAGTGTTAAGGTATAACCTTGGCAGAAAGGAAAGTCATTTGCTGACTCAAGGTAGGAAGATACTGACTATATGGAAACCCTTCTCTTATTACCAAATCCTGGTTTCTAAAACAATATTATACTTGGGGAGGTCTACCACCATCATAATAAGATGGTTTCTGCTGCATTTGAGGTAACTATAAGAATTGATTGCTGTCTAGCATGTTAGCACCTCAGTGCCTCAGAAGATAATTACCTAGTTTATCTCCAGGGTCTCCAGGCCCCTGCTCTGCTAGCCAATAACTCAATTAAACAGTGGGAAAGAGATATAAAAGGAGGTAAAATGCAGATCTGGTCCAATTTGCTCATTCTTAACTCTAATTTGCTGTGGTTGGAGGTTGAAATAAAGTTTGGAGATTCATTCTGGGTTTTCTTTTTTTGTTTGTTTCTTTTGAGACAGAGTCTTGCTTTGTTGCCCAGGCTAGAGTGCCATGGCATCAGCCTTGCTCACAGTAACCTCAAACTCCTGGGCTCAAGCAATCCTTCTGCCTCAGCCTCCTGAGTAGCTGGGACTACAGGCATGCACCACCATGCCTGGCTAATTTTTTCTATATATATATTAGTTGGCCAATTAACTTCTTTCTATTTATAGTAGAGACGGGGTCTTGCTCTTGCTCAGGCTGGTTTCGAACTCCTGACCTGGAGCAATCCACCCGCCTCGGCCTCCCAGAGTAGGATTATAGGTGTGAGCCACCGCGCCCGGCCCTCACTCTGGGTTTTATGAAGTCATGATCTGGTGACCTTCCTTGGCAAAGTCAATGTTGTAAGGATGTAATTTAGGTTAATAAACAGTCTTACAGTCTTCTCTCCAGATGTTTTCTTTTTTTTTTCATTTTTCTTTTTTAACAAATCAGTGACAACTAGTGATATTTTTCAGTAGCAATCAATACCCAAAGCTATTGAGGGGAAGGAAAAAAGTAAAACCAGTGCCTTCACACATATTAGTATCTCACTGGACCCTCACGACGACAACCCTATGAGCCAATAAGCATGTTAATTGCAGCTAGAAGACTCACCATGCCGTAGTATATGGCCCTTGTTACCTGCAGACCCATATGGCTTTTTGTAGGGGAGCATAAGTGCAATACTAGATATAAAATGTTCATGGTGTGTATGGTTTATGTTGTAAGAATGCCATACTGCACTTGTGAGATAAAACTGATTTATTATCTGTTTCAGGTTATATGCACCATGGCTATGACTAATGTCAGATTGCTTGCTGGTATTTTAAGAAAGCCAGATGCCTGGATTGGACTCTGGGGTGTGCTCCGACGGACACCTTCTTCACATAAACTCTGTACTTCCTGGAATCAATACTTGTATTTTTCAAGTACTGAGTTAAATGCATCAAATTATAAAACATTTTTCCATAATATTTTCTCACTGAGACTGCCAGGGCTTTTAATATCTCCAGAATATGTTTTTCCATTTTCCATAAGACTCAAAGGTAATATAAGCTCTAAAAAATCCGCTAAAAAGTCACCACAAAAAGTAGAAGATGAAGAGGACTCTGATGCAGAGGAGGATGACAGTGAAATGAGTGAGATGGAAGAGGAGCTTGAGGATGACCCTAGTGTGGTCAAAGACTATAAAGACTTGGAAAAAGTAGTGCCATCTTTTCGGTATGATGTTATCCTGAAGACGGGCCTAGATGTTGGGAGAAAGTGAGTACAATATGCATTTTATTATATAATAAATTCACTTGTAGTATTGTTATTTTAATGCAGCATTACAAATCACTCTGTCCACATTGTGGTGAAGAATAACTAGAGATGAAAAGACCTTATAGGTAACCTGTTTGAATTATTTCATTTTATAGATGGGAAAACTGATTTCCAAAGGAGTCAGGTGACTGCCTGCAAATCCTACATATCATATTATTTCCTTGAACCTAAGACACATTGACTATAAGATGAACCACTGATTTAATAACAGCTTCTTGGGGAGAAAAGGACTCACCATATTAGATGTATATTGCAAGCATAAAATGCACCTGGATTTCACAAATGCTACAATGTGAGAAGGTACCTCTTAGAATTAACAGAAGGAATATGAGGTGTGGTGGTTACGAATGCAGGCTTTGGAGCCATAGTACTGGGATTTCAATCCTGGTTCTGTGTGTGTCTTTGGGCAAGTCACTTAAACTCTGTCTGTTTCCTCATCTGTAAAATGAGGATAATAACCTATTTTTGAGGGTGGATGCTAGGATTAAATGAGTATGTATCGATCTAAAGCACTTTAAACAGTGTGTGGCACATTGTAGGTACTACATATGTTGGCTGTTATGAAGACAATACTGTGTGTTCATATATAATACATAGAGGTATTAAGTGTAACTTTTAAGATTTCTTTAATGTTCTCATCCTCTTTCTGGTAGACTAATTATATAGTGACCTTCATTGTTCGTTCACTCCTTTAAGCAATTGGTGTGTGCATATTGCATGGAAGGTAAGAATTGTAGTATGAATAAGTGCAGAGATTTCCTTGTGTGATTAGTATCTTTACAACCAAAACGAATTTTTTAATCTGTGAAGTTTAAGAAATCCATAGGGACTTTGAGCCATAGACCCCCGCTTTTGGCATCAGGATTTGGTGAATGTTCTCTAAAATCTCATAAACTCATAAGAGGGTCTCTCCTCTCTCAGAGTAACAGCTGCTGCTACTATTATTAAGATAAACCCTAAGTGATACTCACCTAGAGTCAGAGATCATCAAAAGGGAAGGGCACTGAATTTTGTCTGTATCCTCCCCCGGCCCCCGCCGCCCCCGCCCCCCCTCCCCCCGCTAGTTGCCCAGTGACTTAAATTCAGAGAGATCAGCAGCTGTCAGATTGAAATTTCTCCAACCTCAGTACAGACTGGCAGAGAGTTTCTTAATGGGCCTTGCCATGTGTGTGTTGCCTGGTTCTTCTCTTAGAGCACAGAGCAGGTATCTGAGGGGAAGGAAATGCCCACTCACTTTGGCAGTCATGAGTCACCACAGCCTGGCCATGCAGTTTCTGCGCTGGGAATCAGGTGGAGCACCCAGCCCCTATGCTAAGTGGGACTTAATGTGCATGCCAGACCCTCTTAAAGCCCCATCTAAACTAACTTGCCTGGTGGTGCTAGCAAATCTTGGCAGCAGTTCAGCATCTATTCAGAAATGTCCTTTGTTCTCCCTGTTTTAGATACCTGCTGGGGCAATTGACTTTCACTATCCTGGTGCCCAAAATGGAGACTTTGTGGGGAGTCACTGTCAGAATAAGCATTAATAGTAAATGTTTTTCTCAAACTTATATATAGTTGACCCTTGATATATAGTTGACCCTTGAACAACATGGGGATTAAGAGTACCACCCCTTCCCCCCATGCAGTCAAAAAAGCCATGCATAACTTTTGACTCCCTCAGAACTTAACTACTGTGGACCAGAAGCCTACTGATAATAAACAGTCAATTAACATTTTTTATGTGTAATATGCTATATTCTTACAATAAAGTAAGCTAGAGAAAAGAATGTTAAAAATCTTAAGGAAGAGAAAACATTTACTATTCATTAAGTGGAAGTGGATCATCATGAAGGTCTTCATCCTCCTCGTTTTCATGTTGAGTAGGCTGAGGAGAGGTTCGTCTTCATGTCTTAGGGGTGGCAGAGGAGGAAAAAAATCCCACATATGAGTGGACCTGTACAGTTCAACCCACATCACATCGTTCAAGGGTCAGTTGTAATCGGCTTGAATATTCTGTCAGTTGTAATCTAAAGCACCTTGCCTTTTTTTTTAATAGCAAAGTGGAAGATGCATTCTACAAAGGTGAACTGAGGCTGAATGGGGAAAAATTATGGAAGAAAAGCAGAACGGTGAGATTAAATCTATAATGAGAGCCAAATATTTTTATCTGTTGCTCTAACAGTACTCATTTAAAATGCTGCCCCAAATTTCCCCTCACACTCCTTACCTTCTCTGAGGTCCTCTGTGGTCCTGGTCAACCTGGTGGGAATCAACAATGGGCTTTAGTCACATAGGCCTCTTGCACTTTTGCAATCTTAATGACCTTGTGATGAGGTTTCCCTCTTTTCTTTTTTTTTTTTTTTTTTTTTTAAGACAGAATCTCACTTTATTACCCAAGCTAGAGTGAGTGCCGTGGCGTCAGCCTAGCTCACAGCAACCTCAAACTCCTGGGCTCAGGCAATCCTGCTGCCTCAGCCTCCCAAGTAGCTGGGACTACAGGCATGTGCCACCATGCCCGGCCAATTTTTTTTCTATATATATTAGTTGGCCAATTAATTTCTTTCAATTTATAGTAGAGATGGGGTCTCGCTCTTGCTCAGGCTGGTCTCGAACTCCTGAGCTCAAACGGATCCGCCCACCTCGGCCTCCCAGAGAGCTAGGATTACAGGCTTGAGCCACCGCGCCCGGCCAGGTTTCCCTCTTTTCTTTAAAATTTTAGGATAAACCACTGTCAGGACTGACAAAAATCCACTAATTAATGTCATTAATGTTAGCCCCCATGGAATCGGGATAAGCAGATTACAAAGCTGGGTGTGGTGGCGCATGCCTGTAATCCCAGCACTTTGGGAGGCTGAGACAGGAGGATTGCTTGAGCTCTGGAGTTCAAGGCTGCAGTGAGTTTGATTATGCCATTGTACTCCAGCCTGGGCGACAGAGCAAGACCGCCTCTCAAAAAAAAAAAACGATTACAAAGAAACATTTGATCCATGTAGAGGTGGTCTTTGAGCACCTGATATTATCTGAGCAGATGTGTAATTTTATTCAGCTCAGCAGTGCTCTGTGTTCAGGGCAGCTATCAAAAAGAAAGATATGTATTTTCTTTTTTTTTTTTTTGAGACAGAGTCTCACTTTATTGCCCAGGCTAGAGTGAGTGCTGTGGCGTCAGCCTAGTTCACAGCAACCTCAAACTCCTGGGCTCAAGCAATCCTGCTGCCTCAGCCTCCCAAGTAGCTGGGACTACAGGCATGTGCCACCATGCCCAGCGAATTTTTTCTATATATATTAGTTGGCCAATTTCTTTCTATTTATAGTAGAGATGGGGTCTCGCTCTTGCTCAGGCTGGTCTCAAACTCCTGAGCTCAAACGGATCCGCCCACCTCGGCCTCCCAGAGAGCTAGGATTACAGGCTTGAGCCACCGCGCCCGGCCAGATATGTATTTTCTGACAATCCCATAATCAATATTGTTAAGTAAAAGAAGTCAATTACAAGAAAATGTATTTCCGGGATCCACTTTTATAACAGTAAATCATATACAAGAATTTTGTTAAAAATATATCTTTGTCTAGGCACAGTGACTCACGTCTGTAATCCCAGCACTTTGGGAGGCCACGGCAGGAGGATCACTTGAGGCCAGGAGTTCAAGACCAGCCTGGGCAACATAAACCTTATTTCTACAAAAAAATTTTAAAAATTAGCTAGGTGTGGTGACATGCACCTGTCATCCTAGCTACTTGGGAGGCTGAGGTGGGAGGATTGCTTGAGCCCAGGAGTCCAGGGCTGCAATGAGCTATGATTGTGCCACTCAAGCTTGGGTGACAAAGCTAGACTGTGTCTCAAAAACATATATATGGGCCGGGCACGGTGGCTCATGCCTGTAATCCTAGCTCTCTGGGAGGCCGAGGTGGGTGGATCGCTCAAGGTCAGGAGTTAGAAACCAGCCTGAGCAAGAGTGACACTCCTTCTCTACTAAAAGTAGAAACAAATTAATTGGCCAACTAAAAATATATAGAAAAAATTATCTGGGCATGGTGGTGCATGCCTGTAGTCCCAGCTACTTGGGAGGCTGAGGCAGAAGGATTGCTTGAGTCCAGGAGTTTGATGTTGCTGTTAGCTAGGCTGACACCACGGCCTGGGCAACAGAGTGAGACTTTGTCTCAAAAAACCCCACAAAAAACATATAGGTATATATGTATGTGTGTGTGTGTGTGTATATATAAATACTTGGTAAAATACATATATGTATACATTTGGAATTAAAAATATTACTATTAGTATTTATCTTTGGGGCATTATGGGTTATATTAATTTTCTTCGTGCTTTTCTATTTTCTGATTTCTTACCATGAATATGTATCATTTTCATAATTGGAAAAAACTGATAGTAAAAGTTAACAAAACACAATAAAAAGAGGTATAAAACAAAGACCCTTAAAAAGTTTGAAAGACATAAGACATATAAGGTATTAGAAGACATAATCTAACTCTTAGTGTCCAGGAAAACAATTCCAGAGAAGTGAGACACATTTTGGAGGTTTTTATTTCATCATCTTTCATTCAAGTCACAAGGCCCAGGTGATCCCTTTGACAGCTCTTGAGTGAGGAGGTTCAAACGCAGCTGTGAGCCATTGGTCAGTGAGTGAGCTGCTTGAAGTCAGGTGCTCCACATAGGTGCTTCTCCCTTAATTGGTTTTTTCTGCTTGTAGTCTGCCCTCCTCAGCCACAGCATTCCAAAGACCAGGATCTGTTCTTGGAGTAAGGAATGACAACTCCCTGAACACCTGTCTCTGCTGGGGCCTGATTTACAAACACTGCAGGTCTATTTCTTCCCCCCCTTGCTTTGAGATACTGTTAACTACAGCCTAATTGCTGCTGCTTCATTCCGCCTTGGATGTTCTGCTGTCGCTGGCCTTCCAGATTTCTCCTGAGGGTCAGCAAAGGAAGGGGCCATATTAACACTTGGCTGCCTTGTTACTAGGAGGCCTGGTAGCCATAGAAACTGCAGCTAACGGGAGATTTGAAATGTAGATATTGGGAACAGCCCCTAATCCCAGGCAGTTTTGCTTTGTGTCTGCTGAAGGACAGGGCCTTGGAGGGGAATAAAGAATGCGTCTCCTTCCTGGGCCTGCCCTGTGGAGTCTGTGCCTGGCTGCCTGCAGCTGAGCAAAGCTGTTCTGTGGGCTGCAAACCAGGTGGGGCCCAAAGTGTGGTAGGTGCTGGGTAACTGTTGACTTAAACGGTGGGTATATGGAGCCCAAGTATAGGGATTGAATCCTCCCTAAACTCATCTGTGCCTGGGATCAGCTGGGAAACAGAAAAATACCCCTTCCCTATTCTCTGCCCTAGAAAGAGGCTGCAAAAGAATTTGCTTTTGAGCCACATGCTAGCCTGCTCTTTATTTTTTGAGTCAGAGTCTTGCTCTGTTGTCCGGGCTAGAGTGCCGTGGCATCAACCTAGCTCACAGCAACCTCAGACTCCTGGGCTCAAATGATCCTCCTGCCTCAGCCTCCCGAGTAGCTGGGACTACAGTCATGCACCATGATGGCTGGCTAATTTTTTTCTATATATATATTAGTTGGGCAGTTAATTTCTTTCTATTTATAGTAGACAGGGTCTCGCTCTTGCTGAGGCTGGTCTTGAACTCCTGAGCTCAAGTGACCCTCTGGCCTTGGCCTCCCAGAGTGCTAGGATTATAGGTGTGAGCCACCGTACCCATCCAGCCTGCTCTTTTAAGGGGCAGATACCATGCACAGTAGATCTAGGAAAGGATACACAAGAAGGGTTGCCTTTTCTTTGTATACCCTTTTGTATTTCTAAGTTTTGTGTCAAATGGATATATTGCTTATTAAAATTAATTTTAGCTAATTGCAATGGTGCATGACTACAGTCCTAGCTACTACTCAGGAGGCTGAGGCAGGAGGATCGCATGACCCAAGGCTATAGTTCACTATGGTTGCACCTGTGAATAGCCACTGTACTTCAGCCTGGGCAACATAGTGAGACCCCCATCTCAAAAAAAATTTTAATGAAATAAAAATTAAAATAATAAAAGTTATGCCCAAAAAAGTAAAACAGTTCCCAAGCCTTGTATTTCTGGAAATTGTTTTTAAAGTCCACACAGGCTGAGGTGGTCATTTTTTAAATTGAACCCAGCAGAACTATAGGAGAGTGGAACCCCCCAAATAATGCCTGTGTCAGCCCATCCTTCATACTAAGGAGAGAATCAGTCTTGATACCTAGGTATGATGTGAGCCTTTCTGTTTCTCAGTCCAGAGGGGGTAGTCATTAATAAAATATGCACCTGCAGGAGCTTACTATCCAGCTACTCTGGGCTTCCCAGATTGACTGGTGCAGTGCTGTGGCAAGCAGGTGTGCATGCCCATGTTGACGGAGTACTGGGCCTGCAGAGGTCTTGAGTGGGTGGGTAGAAGAACAGATAGGGGCTTGCCCTGGTGTGATAGCATAGGGGTTTTTTTGATGTTTCCCAGGCTAGAGTGAGTGCTGTGGCATGGCGTCAGCCTCATATCATAGGTTTTGACAGTCTGAAGTTATGTCAGAAAAATTAATTGGAAAATAAGGTAAAAGTCAGCATTTGACACCATCTTTCTTTTTCTTTTTCTTTTCTTTTTTTTTTTTTTTTGAGACAGAGTCTCGCTTTGTTGCCCAGGCTAGAGTGAGTGCCATGGCGTCAGCCTAGCTCACAGCAACCTCAAACTCCTGGGCTCAAGCAATCCTCCTGCCTCAGCCTCCTGAGTAGCTGGGACTACAGGCATGCGCCACCATACCCGGCTCATTTTTTCTATATATATTAGTTGGGCAATTAGTTTCTTTCTATTTGTAGTAGAGACGGGGTCTCGCTCTTGCTCAGGCTGGTCTCGAACTCCTGACCTCGAGCAATCCGCCCACCTGGGCCTCCCAGAGTGCTAGGATTACAGGCGTGAACCACCACATCGGGCCCTTAGTCCTCAGTCCTTTTAACACACTGAGGCAGCATCCAACTCTCCCCTCTTTTGTGAGTTGAGGCTTGTCTGTCTCGTTGGCTGTGTGGCGTCACTGGGGCCAGCCAACACTGGGAAAGGAGTCTCTCCCATTTTTCTGCAGCTGATGTTGTTTCACAGTGACTGATTTCCAGTAAACTGCCCATCCCTGTTTATGTAGCTCGTCTGGGTCGAAGTCAAGGAGAAGCGTGCATTGGAAATTGTCTTCCCAGTGCATGTAATTATTAATTGCCGTACTCACATAAAGATTGTGCCCTACTTCCTTTGTCTTTTGCCAGTGTTACCAAAATATTAAATGTGTCCATTCACGTACATCCTTATAGTCACCTAGTTGATGTGAGTATTGGAGCTACCGTGCACAGGAACTGTCCATGGGCAGCTAGTTGTCTAGGTCTGAAGGAAGTCTGCCAGTGTTGAGCCCCTGTGTTTGAGGAGCCCTCCCAGTGAGGCCCTTCCATGCCGAGGCACTGGAGAGAGGTGGCAGTTACAGAGGAGTCGGGTTTGTCCCACCTGCCCCTCCTCTGGATGGTGATTGCCTGGTAGAAACACAAAGCAGGAGTGTTTGCATTGGCCTGGGCTTCCCAAAATGTAATAAAGTCTCCATTTGCTTTGAACTTTCAGGTGAAAGTGGGAGATACATTGGATCTTCTCATTGGAGACAATAAAGAAGCAGAAGCAGAGACAGTGATGCGGATTCTCCTGAAAAAAGTGTTTGAAGAGAAGACTCAAAGTGAAAGATACAGAGTGGTGTTACGACGGTGGAAGAATTTAAAGTTGCCTAAGAAGAGTATGTCTAAATAAGTGGATTGCTTTTTAGTGATAAAGCTGCTTTCTAGCGGTCTGGGGGGGGGGATTAAAAAGAGGACATTTTTATTAAAATAAAGTTCTCTTACCATTTGTGGAATCTGCTGAGCCATTTTGTGGAAATTGGGATCTATGTCTTGGAGACACTTCACTTGGCCTGGGTTTCCTGGCCAGGCTTGATTTGTGCTCCTTTTGACACAATGAGGACATCAGCGTAAGGGCCTTTTGCCCAGTGAGAGATGTGTGCTGAACTAAGCCCCCAGAGGGTTTAATGACTTGCCTGCTGTTTCCCACATAAACTACCTCAGGATTCATTGTAAAATAAACCAGCCTTGTTTCTTAGTGTTTTTGTTTAAATTTTTTCCCTGTCCGGGCTGGGAGGCCAGCTTCCCTGGGTTCAGGCTTGTTAAGAGAAAACCAAGCAAAGTCAGGGTCCACCCTTCAGACAGTTAGGGGAGAAGCACTGGGACATCCTTTTCCCCCAGCTGCCCTTCTGAAAGACCAACTTGGCCTCAGTTCCCTTCGGTTTGTCTTCAGAAGTCTGGATGAGTAAAGTCGTTCCAACTAATTCCAAACAGCTGGGTCGATAAACTAAGGCAGCCAGAGGCTTGTTTTGTATGACTCTCAAGAATGGTTTTTACGTTTTTAAAGGGTTGTTTAAAAAAAAAATGAATATACAAAAGACACCTTCTGTGGCCCACAAAGCCTGAAGTATTTACTATCTGATACTTCACAGAAAAAGTTTGATGACCCCTGGTTTAGGATAATACGTACAGATTTTATCAATGAGAAATAAACCAATTATTCTAATTCTCAAGAAAGTGTTATAAAAGGGACTGAAGCCTTAAATTAGTTTGGGGGCACACAAATAATATACATCATCTAAGAAAGAGCATGTGCATAAATAAGTTGGTCTGTAGGTCCTCGGGAGCTATTTCCTAGCACTTGGACGGGTCAGCTCCACTAGGAGACTTGTTAGATTGTGTCATGTCAAAAAGACTGGCTGTCTCTGGTCTCTTTTATTTGCTCTCCAGGAATTCCTGAGAATCATTAACTTACGTGAAGAGAAACTTCTGTAGACCAAAGCAGTGGGATGCTTAGGCCCATGAGTCTGAAAGTCTTCTTACAAACTCATTTTTTAGAAGCCTTAGGAAAACTGATTTTTATTTTAAAGCTTAAACTCTCAGGAAGAAATAATATACCATACAGTGTAACAGGGAATTTTTCTATTTTACCGCTTGTTAATTTGGCTCTACTGAGTCATCAGTAACAATAGTATGTTTAATTTCTGTATGAGTTAGTCATAAATTCGGGAAATTAGATGTCCATACATTTTCTCCTTCCTCCTGCCTCCACTCACCATTTCTTCTCTCTCTCTCTCTCTCTCATTGGTGAGGGCAGCATGATCTAGTGATATGTCAGGAGTCCTGGGTTATCAGGACATTAGCAAGTTGGGTTACTTTGGTCATAGATTTACCTTAACCTCTCTGTGCCTCTGTTTCCTCACTGGTCAAATTGGTCAAATGCAGATCAGGATACCAATTTTTCTACCTTGTGTCTTTGTTTGTTTGTTTTTGAGACAGAATGTCACTCTGTTGCCCAGGCTAGAGTGCCGTGGCGTCGCCATAGCTCACTGCAACCTCAAACTCCTGGGCTCAGACAATCCTTCTGCCTCAGCCTCTGGAGTAGCTGGGACTACAGGCATGTGCCACCATGTCCGGCTAATTTTTTCTACATATTTTTAGTTGGCCAATTAATTTCTATTTTTATTTATTTATTTTTTGAGACAGAGTCTCGCTTTGTTGCTCAGGCTAGATTGAGTGCCATGGCATCAGCCTAACTCACAGCAACCTTAAACTCCTGGGCTCAAGCAATCCTGCTGCCTCAGCCTCCTGAGTAGCTGAGATTACAGGCATGCCCCACCATGCCCAGCTAATTTTTTCAATATATATTAGTGGGCCAATTAATTTCTTTCTATTTATAATAGAGATGGGGTCTCGTTCTTGCTCAGGCTGGTTTCGAATTCCTGACCTGGAGCAATCCGCCTGCCTTGGGCCTCCCAGAGTGCTAGGATTATAGGCATGAGCCAATTTCTTTCTATTTTTAGTAGAGATGGGGTTTTGCTCTCGCTCAGGCTGGTTTCGAACTCCTGACCTTGAGTGATCCGCCTGCCTCAGCCTCCCAGAATGCCAGGATTACAGGCGTGAGCCACTGCGCCTGGCCTCTTCCTTGTGTCTTGAAGGAGAAAGAACGTTAAAGTGTGTTCTAAGAAGTGAGACAAGTTGACAGTAGCTACAAAGCAGGAAGGGCCATTTGAAAGGCTTTTTGAAGTTTTATTATTATCAGTACCTCAACTTAGCTGCTTGGAAGGGTTTGACCCATTCCAAACTTCTATTTTTTAAAAATCAAACTAAGAAAAAGACATCTGATGGCAGAGAATGTTGTTTTGGTCTTAGCCCATGGCAAAAACTGATCTCTCATAGTCATCTATGCTTGGAACATTTATGGAACAGCAGAAACAAAAACAATATATAAAGATTTATGGATCTTTTGTACCTTACTCTACTTGGCCCAAATGACAGCTGTTTTTTAACGTGGTCCTAGCAAGCCCTCCTCAGTGAAGATGTGATCAACATAATGTAAAGATTAAAGGAAAAGGCCGGGCGCGAGGCGGGCGGATTGCTTGAGGTCAAGAGTTCGAAACCAGCCTGAGCAAGAGTGAGACCCCGTCTCTACTATAAATAGAAATTAATTGGCCACCTAATATATATAGAAAAAATTAGCCAGGCGTGGTGGCGCATGCCTGTAGTCCCAGCTACTCGGGAGGCTGAGGCAGAGAGATTG
This sequence comes from Mirza zaza, assembly GCA_008750895.1. Taxonomy (NCBI): domain Eukaryota; kingdom Metazoa; phylum Chordata; class Mammalia; order Primates; family Cheirogaleidae; genus Mirza; species Mirza zaza. Next base: position 57,638 of record VSMD01040215.1, read on the forward strand.
CTTGAGCCCAGGAGTTTGAGGTTGCTGTGAGCTAGGCTGACGCCATGGCACTCACTCTAGCCTGGGGAACAAAGTGAGACTCTGTCTCAAAAAAAAAAGATTAAAGGAAAAATTTCTAATGCAGTGGTTCTCAACAGGGGGTGATTTTGCCCCCCTCCTCTCCAGGACATCTGGCAGTGTCTGGAGATATTTTTGGTTGTCATGACTTGAGGGGGTGCTGTGGTAATCTAGTGGATAGGGACACAAGGGATGAGGCTGAACATGCTACAATGTACAGGATGGCCCCCACCACAAAGAATTGTCTGACTCAAAATATCAATAGTGTTAGTGTTTTCTCAATCTCAATAGATGAGATTCTAATAGGATGACAAGGAAGAATTGGGGTTTGTTTTTGTTTTTTCTTAATACATAGTTCTTGCTTTCCCAGGGAAGTCTGAAAATGTTTCAAGTGTATGTTTGCAATTTTAAAAGAATGAACAATTTAAAGTTATAACTTTTGGAAGAGGCCTATCCAGCCCTTTTACCAGTAATGGTAATCCTTTGAAAAGAAATATTAAATATCACTCCTCTAGGAAACATGATGCTAATTGCATTTCCCTGCCAAATAGCATTTACTAGCTTTCTTGCAAAATCACATAGATGGATAGGCAATAGTTTGATTATCTTTTTGGCATTTTGGGGAGGAAAAAAAATAGACATTTGGTGAATAATTAAGTCATGGTTTATATGGGCAATAATCGTTGGGGAGAGAATCATAACTACTATTTTTCAAGAAACTTGAAGAAAACGTGTCAGTTGGGGTAGTGGAGTAGGTTCCATGAACCTTCTAAAAGGGTGTACAGTGTGTGTCAGGCAAGTGAAAGGATGCTCTACTAACATTCTGCCTTATCTTGGTCATGTGTATTTTGGCTTTCAAAAAGTTACTATCAAAGGATTATCAGTCAACAACTTTCCAGAGATCTCAAGGAAGCAGTGAAGAAAGTGATGAATTCTGGTGAGCAGACCCAAAGCAAATGTGTGCATCTCCATGACTGCTTTCAGTGAGTCATGTGGGTAGCTTGAAATCAGCAAGGGGGGCCAGGCGCGGTGGCTCACGCCTGTAATCCTAGCACTCTGGGAGGCCAAGGCGGGAGGATCGCTCAAGGGTAGGAGTTTGAAACCAGCCTGAACAAGAGCGAGACCCCGTCTCTACTATAAATAGAAATTAATTGGCCAACTAATATATATAGAAAAAATTAGCCGGGCATGGTGACGCATGCCTATAGTCCCAGCTACTCGGGATGCTGAGACAGGAGGATCGTTTGAGCCCAGGAGTTTGAGGTTGCTGTGAGCTAGGCTGATGCCATGCGCACTCTAGCCCGAGCAACAGAGCGAGACTGTATCTCAAAAAAAAAAAAAGACAAAAACAAACAAAAGAAAGCAAAAAATTCCTGGCTTCAAGCAATCCTCCTGCCTTGGCCTCCCAAAGTGCTGGGATTATAGGCACGAGAAACTTTGCCTCGTCTGTGTGCATTCTTTTAAAATGTGTTTTGCTGTTCTGTGTACATGTATTTTAAAGTTCACAAATGGTATTATTATATATTTCACTTTGTATCTTCTTTCACTTAGTATAGTTTTTTAAGATCCATCATGGCACTGATCCATTGCTTCTCACTGCTCCATGATAAAGACCAAAATTGTATTACCCATTTTTGCCTACCCACTTCTCAGTGACACTGTCCCAGACTACCCAGCTCCCCTCACCACAGATAACACAGCGCTGCTTACTCTCCAGGATGGCTGCACCAGCTGCCCTCCCACCAGCACCACACGAGAGCACCGGTAGACCCATTGCCTCACTCAGCCCCTTGCACTACCCAGCTTTCTAATGTTTGCCAGTGTAATACAGGTGTAGAGATTATTATTATTATTATTGTTCTTGAGACAGAGTCTCACACTGTTGCCCTGGGTAGAGTGCTGTGGCATCATCACAGCTCACTGCAACCTCAGACTCCTGGACTCAAGCGAGCCTCCTGCCTCAGCCTCCCATGTAGCTGAGACTACAGGCGCATGCCACCACACCCAGCTAGTTTTTTCTGTTTTTAGTAGAAATAGGGTCTTGCTCTTGCTCAAGGCTCAGGCTGGTCTTGAGCTCCTGAGCTCAAGAGATCCTCCCGCCTCAGCCTCCCAGAGTGTTAGGATTACAGCCATGAGCCACCGCACGTAGCCAGAGAGATTATTTTTATTTATTTATTTTATTTATTTACTTTTTTTGAGACAGAGTCTCACTTTGTTGCCCAGGCTAGAGTGAGTGCCATGGTGTCAGCCTAGCTCACAGCAACCTCAAACTCCTGGGCTCAAGCAGTCCTCCTGCCTCAGCCTCCTGAGTAGCTGGGACTACAGGCATGCACCACCATGCTCGGCTAATATTTTCTATATGTATTAGTTGGCCAATTAATTTCTTTCTATTTCTAGTAGAGACAGCATCTCGCTCGCTCTTGCTCAGGCTGGTTTCGAACTCCTGAGCTCCAAACGATCCACCCGCCTCGGCCTCACAGAGAACTAGGATTACAGGCGTGAGCCACCTAGAGAGATTATTTTTAACATGCACTCCTCATAACTTCCTTAAACACACAAGCCCCCACAGCCTGCTGCTCCTGGCTTTTGGTAGCTGCTACCACCCAACCTATCGCTTGGAATATCTTAAAGGGTGCTAAAATTGAAGGCAGATTTCTGAGACTGCCTGTTCCTCTCAAATACCTGCTTGCTGGCCCTTTTTTGTTTTGGAGTTTTTTATGGGTCATTATCAATCAAAAGCAGATGGTCCTGAGGACATGGGTCCCAATACACTTCCTGATTCCATTGTAATGCACATTCCAACTGCACCCAGTGGACCTTCCCTGAGATTCTTAAAGTTGGTGAGACCTTCCCCAAGGTAGACAGGTGAAGGCCTAAAGACTGGAGTCAGGGTGGAACAATGAGTCTTTAAAATGGACAGTTTCGGCCAGGGCGCGTGGCTCACACCTGTAATCCTAGCACTCTGGGAGGCCGAGGCGGGTGGATTGCTCAAGGTCAGGATTTCGAAAGCAGCCTGAGCAAGAGCAAGACCCCGTCTCTACTAGAAATAGAAAGAAATTAATTGGCCAACTAATATACATAGAAAAACTTAGCCAGGCATGGTGGCGCATGCCTGTAGTCCCAGCTACTCAGGAGGCTGAGGCAGGAGGACTGCTTGAGCCCAGGAGTCTGAGGTTGCTGTGGGCTAGGCTGACGCCACAGCCCTCACTCTAGCCTGGGCAACAAAGCGATACTCTATCTCAAAAAAATAAAAAATAAATAAAATGGACAGTTTCTGTTTAGAGGTCAGGACAGGTAATACTCATTTCTGGAGCTCACTCAGAGGAGTCTATTAGATGCTTCACAGAATGTGTGCAGAATTTTCTTTAGATTACATGGGAAATCCCTTAACCTCTTGATTCTAAGACAGACAAAAGAGGAGGCTGAAATGATAGTGGCCAAGTCTTTGGATTCAAGCGTCACAATCAGTATCAACTACCTGAGACAAGGCAGGCGCATTGGAGCACTCCACATGCAGAATTATATGCGTCTTCTGCATGGGGCTGTGCCTGTGCTGAGGTCTCAGCCTGTCAAAGCCAAGGAGCATACTGGAGAGACATATGTCTAATACCTCATGTCACAAATAGCACAAACCGATCACCAGAAAGACCAGGGCTGTTGCATTCTGCAATCAGCCCTCACAGCTTGCTTAGGAACTATGTTGCAGTCTGTGAGAAACAGCAGAGTCATCCCAGGTGAGCCTCAGGCCAGAGCACAGCCTGATTCCATCTACAATGCCTCAGCTGTCTGCAGAGGGGAGGAGCCAAGGTTCCCTGTTTGGTTATGCCCCCAGACATCTTAAAAATCCGCTTCCGGCAACAGACGTCAGGTTTTGTGCTGTTTACTACCAGAACCTTCTCACCAAGCTCAAATGGGCCTCTTAACTGCTAACTAATGAGTTTGGGACTTGTTAGAATTACGGAGCGGTGCCCAGCAGATAGCTGGCCTTCCAAATGTATTTGCTGAATGAACGAACCTCCTTTAGACACAGATAATTGTTTTTTTTTGTTTTTGTTTGTGTTTTTTTTTTTTTTTGAGACAGAGTCTCACTTTGTTGCCTGGGCTAGAGTGCCGTGGTGTCAGCCTAGCTCACAGCAACCTCAAACTCCTGGGCTCAAGTGATCATCCTGCCTCAGCCTCCTGAGTAGCTGGGACCACAGGCATGCGCCACCATGCCCGGCTAATTTTTTCTATATATTTTTAGTTGACCAATTAATTTCTTTGTATCTTTAGTGAAGATGGGGTCTCGCTCTTGCTCAGGCTGGTTTCGAACTCCTGACCTTGAGCGATCCGCCTGCCTCGGCCTCCCAGAGTGTTAGGATTACAGGCGTGAGCCACCGCGCCCGGCCGAGACAGATAATTCTTACCTACTACATTCCCCATTTTCTGTGCATTGAAAAAGTTTCCTGGGTCAAATGCTTTCACTAGGGTGGACCCAGAAGCCCAGATACTGTGGATAGTAAGGAAAACCCCAAGTTAAATCACCGGGACCAGTAGGCAGAGCGAGAAATTGATTTGCTGTGCACAGTGACCCACATGGCATTGCAGAAACCAAAGAGTACAAACTTTGGAGTCAGCCTAACCATTGTTAAAGCCCCCAACTCTGCCACCTATACAACCTTAACCTCTGGCAGCATCGCTTTCCCCATCTGTAAAATTAGGGTTTCTGTGAGGATTAAATGAATTAATATATGTCCAGTTCCTAGTATATACCTGACTCATTACAGGTGCTTGAAAATGGGAGCTATTTTTAGTAAGGAAACTCTGTAATTTAAGGACCCACAGTCACTTCTGAATCCACAGCTCCTGGAAGTGGGAGTTATGGCATTAAAAGCTCAGCCTCTGTCTAGGACACAGCTCACCATCAGGAATACAAAGACTATTTAGAAAAACGAATGAATTCTTACTCCTTAAAATGAAACCAACAGACAGCCCTCCTTCTACAGAAATGTTCTGTCAAATGCCATCATATTTGGCCACCGCCCAGAATCCCTAATGCTGAAGCATTTGTGAACCTGCCTCTTCCCACTGGCCTAAAAGCTAAGATTTAGTTTCCTAAGCTAGGATTTAATTAAAAAGCAGTTTTAGTTGAACACAACAGGAAACCACTTATTTCAGCTCAGATGTATTTCCAATAACCAGGAGAATGCTAACCCTTCAGCTTCTATAATGCACACAGCACGTTTTGGGAAGTTACTTATAGTGCAGTGGTTCTCAAGTGTGGTCCCCTGGGGGAACGATGGGAGTGGGATAAAAATTATTAGGAACAGTGAACACTATTCTGGTGATGGGCACACCAAGGCCCTGACTTAAGCATACAAGACATCCACGTAACAAAAACACTTGTTCCCCCCCTTAATTACTATTTTGAAATGCAAAAAGAATTTTTTGAAAAAATGTGGTCCCAGGACCATCAGCATCACCTGAGAACTTGTTAGAAATGCAGATCCCTAGGCCCCACCCTGGACCTCTGGGAGTGGGCGGGTGGCAGCAATCTGCTTTAACTCCCCCCCTGGTGATTCTGATGCAGATAAACTTTGAGACCTACTGCTATAGTGGGGACGCTGGCGGAATCCCGCTCAGACCCCTGTACCAGCGCCACAGCTGCTACGAGCCACAGAGGCCCTGCTGGAGCGCCGCCCTTTCCCAAAGGGAGCCACCCTGCCAGAGAAGCCACCCTTCCTCAGGGAAGACCTCGAGCAATGACCAACCAGCCCCTTTGCCTCGGCTGGCTCTAATGCTGCCACAATTCACATTGCAGGGCTTCCTCGTGGCTGAGAACGCAGCTAGACTGCAGCGGAGACCACGGTCAGTTCCGCCTTCCCTGGTCCATCCTCCTGTCCCTGCCCCCTTCTCCTAAGGACATGCCCGCAATCAACTGCCTGCCTAAGCATCCCAGTCTGACTCTGCTCCTAGGGAACCCGATCTATAGCAGTTACTTTCACAATTTTAAATTTACTCACAATCATCAGAACTTGTCTGTCCACAATTGCTACAGTTATTTGGAATTAGTTTAATTCTAAAACCAGCACCCCTGTACCTAAGTTCAGACAAACTGGGGCTTAGAGGTGTGAGTGATAGAGGCCACCACTGACTTGCGATTGTTTGGGGATCTGAATTTCAGGGGGTCATTAGCTCCTGATATGGTATAGTATGATGGAAAGAGACCATCTTGGCTTCCCCTGGATAAGAAATCTACTTCTCTCTGCATCCTTCCCACAAAACAGTGATGATAACAATGATCACGACGCTGTTTTTTTTTTTTTTTTTTTTTGAGACAGTCTCACTTTGTTGCCCAGACTAGAGTGAGTGCCGTGGTGTCAGCCTAGCTCACAGCAACCTCAAACTCCTGGGCTCAAGCAATCCTCCTGCCTCAGCCTCCCAAGTAGCTGGGACTACAGGCATGTGCCACTATGCCAGGCTAATTTTTTCTATATATATTAGTTGGCCAATTAATTTCTTTCTATTTCTAGTAGAGACGGGGTCTCACTCTTGCTCAGGCTGGTTTTGAACTCCTGACCTCGAGCAATCTGCCCGCCTCAGCCTCCCAGAGTTTCTGGCAGAGTGCTTGGCACATGGTCTATACTCAATGAATGTTAGGTGCCATTTCAGCCAGCAGCAATGTACGTTCCTTCCTTTCCCTATTACTCGCCAGGGATTTTAGATTTACCTGGAAGCTCCCTTAAAGAGCCATTGCCTCTCACCATTCCAATGATCATGATGATTAATTTGGTGTGCAGTTCTTATGTCCGAGAACTAGATATTACAAGTACATTCTCATGTATCAAAATACTGATTTTTTTTGGTAGCAAACAAAGATACCTACAGCCAGAAGGGGCTTAAAGAATCTATCCTTTCTTCAATTATTGCTTCAACTGGATTTAGCATTTGGGGCTCCGGCCCCCAACCAGGGCTGACCTGCCAATGAGGCTCATAGCACAGACATGTCAGTCACACAGATTTTAGGGTTATCAAATCGGCAATGCGCAAACACTTACCCTAGGTAAAGTGTTCCGGTCATGAGCCACAATTTACTTTGTATCTTGTGGATCCCTGAGCAATAAAAAAAGTTTCTCTGGCAGTTTGAGACATTATTCTTACTATGAAATATTATTTAATTACTGGTAGTTAGATAAAAAGAGAAAGTGAGGGAAAACATGCATCCTTTTATCACCAGCTAATAATACATTAGTTTTGAGAAATTAAATCCCATTTGATCCGAAGTGGGAGAGAGGGGGAGGTTAGAGTGAAATGGAGGTCTGCTAGCTTTGCAGGGCTGGCCTGGCACCTGACCAGGAAAGGTAAAAAAAAAAAGGCTCAACGAGCCTCCCGCTGCATGGCCAGGAAGTGGTTTGTGGAGAAGCAGACTTGGAGGATTTATCTGGCGACTTCTCAGTCATTTAGCTGTGGCCAAACTGAAAGCCTGTGTGTGAGCTGTATCCCTGACACCTGGAGTGTGGAAGCCCGAGAAGCTGACACCCCCAGACCGATCATGCTTTCCCCTGGGAGCACGATGAGGAGGCTATACAGAGAGACAAACAGACCAAGATACATTCTTTTCTAAGAGATCAACGCCCTAAAAAAATAAGATGTTACGAGACCACATTTTTTCTATTTTTATAACATTTTATATAACTCATAAAACAGTGCTTGTATAAAAATTCACACAAAGTTGCTAGAGAGCATACAATTTCCAAAAATGTCCTGGGTTTTTGTTACATTCAGTTTTCTAAGGATGCAATCAAATCAATGGTAAAATGCAGACATGTGATATTTCATTATCTTTGGTAAAACTATTCTCATTATTTTGTCTCCTCACAGTATTAACTCTGATATCCACTTTGTGCAGGGTCTGCTATTACTAGGATGTCAGAAAAGCATTAAGGCTGGATCTACGAGAGGCAAGTATTTCCACGTAGCAGTGACAGCCCCCGGCCCCCGCCCCACTTCAGTGTATCCACACAGTCTATCTACACAGCCGGGCAGGTGGACAGCGCAACGGCCTGCCATCAGGAGTCTCGAGACCCCTCTCAACTGGGCAAGAAGCAAACACTGGGCGGGGGAAACGGTGGAAACTGAGGCCACCTCTAGAGGAACCCAGGTGGCCACGCTGTGGTGTAGTCAGGCCAGCGACCCTCACCTTTCCGACAGCCCATCCATTCACCACTAAGTAGATCCCATAGGTTGGTTGATGATTGCAGCTGATGTGCTGCTCCTCCCCCCAGACTTAAAAGGAAAGGAAGGTTTGGGGCCGACACCGAAGGGGGAGGAGCACGTGAGTGCTAATGACACTAGACACAACTTTATTCCCTGTCAAATGGTTTGTTGTCATGTAGACACAGCCAAGGTGAACTGAAGCAGGATTCCAACACTCAGTACATTCACGACTATCTTCATACATTCTTTAAAAACTTACTAACAGAGAAGATGATGAAGACTACCACCTATTGTGACTTACTATTTCACTTAACACCAAAATGTGTGCTAATTTTTCAGTCCTTGAAATACAAGGCCAAAAAAAAGAAAAAAATTCCAAAAAACAAGTAAAAACTGAAGAATTTAGATGGGGGGAAGGAAGAGGGTTGCCAACAGATTTCACGGAACATATTAAATTTTGAAAAAATAAGTCTTTTGTACTTCTATTGCTTCATGTAAAAAAAAAAACGCCCACTGGAGTTACCTGTATGGATGAACAGGTGAGGACCCCACACAGACAGAACACAGGACCTGCAGGCGCTTCCTGACGACGGTCCAGAGGGACAGGAAACAGCTCCCAGAGTGTGTCCATCTTTCTTCACTGAAAAAGGGACTGTAAGATTTGCGGGGAAGAAGCCCTACACACGAAAGGGATTAAGAGAACCACTACAATATGGTTTCCAAAAACGTAACATGTTCTAGGTTACAAAGAGACATATCTAATTCCTAGAACTTATTGATTTCTCTAACATGGGTAGATGGAAGTTTTTAAAAAAAATTATTACTAAATGATTGTGCTTCTAAAGTTGCAGGGTCACATTCCACCCTCTAGAAAGCAGGGCAATTTTCACATGGCTTGGAATCCTCTTGGATACATCCTGGAGACCAGAACAAATTCCACGGGACCCTCCCAACCAACAGGGCCGGCGGGAGGGTGCCCCAGCCATCTTTGGGTAGGGTGCGTGCGTGCGGCATGCATGTGCTGGAGAGACTAAGGCGTAGAGAAAGGCCCAGGTTGATGGGGGAAGTGAGTTCCTGGCTGATCCGGTCCCTTCTTTCCAGGCACAAGGAAGTTGAACTTGCTGTTCATGTAGGTCCCCTTCATCTCACTTCATTTTTTAGTAAGAGGTTTGTGTGCATGTGTGATAGAAAGGATCATTAAGTCCCTGTACATTTCTAAATTTCAAATAATTTAGGTTTGCAGTTTCAACAGAAATAATCTGTAAATGACATCTAAAAGCAAATTTCCTAAAGTTAGATCAGCAACTTACATTGCTCACAAATCCTACATCATATAAAAAAATGCCCACTAGGTACAGGCAAAATTATGCCATATAGCCACCAGACATGAAGTCCTTATCAGCTGTACTAAGAAAATTCACAGATTTTTTTCTATTATCTCAGCATTTTAAGGTAGCAAAATATTAAGCCATTAGGTTATTAGATCTGTAACATCCCACAAGGGTTTTATGACTCCCCTGTGTGATTCGACTAATTTTCTGGGTCTCTGGTACGATGTATTCAGTTTGCGTTAGACTGTTTCTTTTCCCTCTTTCCCTCTTAGGCATTTGGCCCCCAAAGTTAGATAGGTACAAGTATTGTTTTTAAGTAAATTATGTGTTGGGGAATGTCCTGGTTAGAGAGCATGCTGCTGGCCTGGAGTAGTGTGACCTTCCCCATCAGTGGGGAGAGAAGAGAGTGCACCCCAAAGCCAAGGGATGGGCCAGGAGTAGGACAGCAGGACCTTCTATAGGGTTCAAGGGGGAAAGTTCTGAGTGGGCCCTGGGAAAAAACATGGGAGCCCCATTTGAGATGACCTGTGTCCTTCCAATGCCCACTCTGAGGAACAAGGACGTGCTGCTGCCTGGAGGAGCGGACACAGGGGTCTGGGGAAGTCACTGCGCAGCTCCCAGAACCCGGATCTTGTACAAATACACACTCAGAAAGTAAACAGTTATTGGTGAGCCCAAGGAGGCCCAGCCTAAAATCAAACTAGAAGCCGAATGCCCCGGTATCGTTTTCCAGGGAAACAGGTCTGCTCCCTCCAACCAGCAACCACGCACGGAGAGGGAACGGGGGCAGTGGCAGGACACAGCTCAGATGAGGACACCGTGAGCGTGTTTCCACACCTACCGACATTCATATTAACGTCATCCAGTGTTCTGTCTACAGAGAGCGCGCAGGGCACTCTACTGATGCGGCGACGCCGGCAGGCCAAGCTGCGGCAAAGCCTTCCTGGGCACCACAGCAGAGAGGGGAGCCTGGGCGTGGCCGCAAAGCACTTCACACCATTCCAGCCCCTCTACTGCCATCCAAGGGGCATCTTGACTCTTCCAAACTCAGATGTAAAAGACAAGGTCAGTAAAATCAGTCTCTATGCCACCTGGATCTATGATTAGCCATCGTGCATCAACATGGCACTTTTTTTAAAAAAGATTTTTTTCTCTAAGTAAAATGGCTCCCAAAGAGCCCAATGATTTTTTTAAAAAGGGTTTCTTTCTAATTTAAAAAAAAGGGGGGGGGGATCAAAATGGAAGATGTGAAATGTGGGAAGAGGAACAAGAGAGTTGCTGAGTTTGCATTTTAAGTTGTGAGGGGCTGGGGCGGGCACCGCCAGGGAGTGAGGCCCCACCCAAGACCCGGCGCCCGCAGCTGGCTGTCCCCACGCCTGGGCTGCACCACCAGGGAACACAGGACAAAAGTCATAAGAGACCAATTCAAGGCTTCTTTCTTGTGGCTGGGTGGGTGTTTACGTGTGCAAATGTAGTAAGCCACTCCCCACTGACATAAGGTGCCTGTCTGTGGATACCGTACACGTGCTCCAAGATAACGCTCAGTCCCAGGGGTGCCCGCTGCTCAGCCTTGCTGGCCTTTGAGTCTCTGGGCAGCCCACGGGCCATCATTTCTCTACTTTCTTGGCTTTCTTGAGGATGTCGCATTTTTTCCTGTTGGGGCGGCGACACCGCTCATCGATGCTAGGGATACATTCATAGTGCCACACCTCCTCCATCTTCTCCACGGGGTACACGGCTTCCACGTAGTGACGGATGAGTCGCAGCCGCGTGGGGTCCAGCTGCTTCTTGTTGCAAGCCCCAGAGTGGTTGTACTGCAGCCGCAGGTTCTCGGCGGTGAAGAGTTCGGGAAAGAGGCGGACGAGGAGCCGGGCGGCGAAGTTGCCCACGGAGAGGCTCTGCTGCACGATCTCGCGCACCTCCTTGTCTGACAGCAGGTAGGGCGAAGGCACCGGGAAGTCGGGCGAGGGAACCACCAGCTCGTCCAAGGGGATCTTGCAGAAGTCCTTGCTGCTCCTTTCGGGGGGCAGCGGGGGCCCCTCAAACTCCTCTCGGAACCTCTCGGGGTTGACTGCATAGCTCCCCAGGTCTCTGCACTCGGGGCCCGGCACATGGACCTTGCGCTGCTGCTGGTAGGAGCGCCTCTGCTCCGTGTCCCGGCGACGGCAGCGCTCGTCCAGCTTGCCCACGAACTCCAGAGTCCAGACGCGGTCGTTTTTGGCCCGAGGGTAAAGCAGCTGCACGTAGTGGCGGATGAGCTTGATGCGGGTCGGGTCCAGCTGCTTCTTGCCCAGGGAACCGCTGCAGTTGTACTGCTTGCGCAGGTTCTCGTGGGTGAAGAGCTCGGGGAAGAGGTGCACCAGCAGGCGGGAGGCGAAGTTGCCGATGGACAGGCTGCTCTCGTAGATGCTGCGCAGCTGCTCCTTGCTGAGCAGGCAGTCGGCGCCCGGCACCTCGAAGTCGGGCTGCGGGATGTCCAGCTTGTCAAAGTCAATGGGCACCAGCCAGATCTTCTTGGAGCGCCTGCCGGGCCGCTCGCCCTCGAAGCTGTCCTCCACCTTGACCACGGAGATGTCATCGGGCAGGCTGGAGGAGTCGTAGCAGTCGTCGCGCGGGGGCTCGCCCTCGCTGCCCGCGTCCAGCCCCAAGCCCTCGAGCTCGTCGTTGATGCGCTGCGCGCACTGCTGCAGCCAGGCCTCCTCCTCCTGCATGTCGGGGAAGTAGATCTCCGTGTAGTTGCGGATGATCTGCAGCCTCTGCGGGTCCAGCTCCTGCTTGCCGCCATCCCCGTAGCAGCTGTACTGCTCGCCCAGCTTCCGGTGGTCAAAGAGCTCGGGGAAGAGCCGGTGCAGGAGGAAGACGGCGAACTCGCCCGGGGACGAGGCTTCATCCAAGAACTCGGTCAGGTCCTGCGTGTCCACCACGTGGTCCGAGGCAATGGTGCTGCTCCGGTCCAGAGACAAGGCCTCTTCCTGGTCTTTGTTGTCCAGGAAGTGGCCTGTGTCCACCTGCTCCGCCTCAAAGAAGCTGGTGACCTGGCCACCAGGCTGGCTGTCCTCCATTTCCCGCTGGGCCCAGAAGCGGCTGAAGAAGTCGTTCAGCTGGGGCAAGCACTCGGCCTGCCACACGGCCGTGTCCTTCACCGAGGGGTAGTAGACCTCCACGTAGTTTCGGATGAGCTGCAGGTGCAGCGACTCCAGCTTCCGCTTGGCGGCAAAGCCACAGGCACTGCAGCCGCGGGAGAAGTCCACGTCACTGAAGAGCTCGGGGAAGAGCTGCACCAGCAGGCGGCAGGCCAGGTCCCCACCCGACAGGCTCTGGTCCACGATCTGCTTGAGCTCGGCCGCGGTGAGCTGGTACTCAGGGGGCGGCTGGAACTTGGCCACCATCTCAGTGGGGCTCACCTGCTTCTTGATGCGGCTCACCTCCAGGGAGAGCAGGTCCACTTTGCTGTGCAGCTGCGACATGTTGGACGTGAGGGTGTTGAGCATGTAGAACATCTTCTGGATCAGGAAGTAGATGTTGGGGTCGCCGTCGGTGGCTGCCCCCGTGCCGCCATAGTCCCGCTTCTGTGGCTCGTTCAGAAGCCGCAGCGGCGAGGGGCTGTTGCTGGCGTTCGCCTTCTCGAAGAGCTCATACGTGTTAAGCAGGTCCCCCGAGGGAGGATTCTTCTTCTCCATGATCTTGTGTGAGATGCCATACAGAGGCTTCTTGTAGGAAGGGGTGGTGACATCGTTGCAGGGCTCATCCTCGCCCAGCCACACGGAGCCCAAGTTCCTGCCCCTGCCGGCCTGCTCTCCGTTGCCCTGGCAGGGCGAGCTGTTCTCCCGGTTCCGCATGCCCGCTAGCAGTGCCTGGAAAACAGAAAGCGTTTCCCAGGGCATTAGGCGGGTGTTCTGATTTACTACATTAGACCAGGGCTTGTGTCTCACACAGAGGGCTGAGGACAACCTCGGGAGCATGGGAGAAACTGCTTCCCTCACCCCAGATCACTCTCCCATCTGGGAATGCACCACTGACGGGCAAGACACCAGCCCTGGACCCCCTGCCCGCAGGGCCAACCACAGACACTGGCAGGGCCGGGAGAGAACTCTGCGAGGGACAGAGGGAAAGCACAGGAAGGGAGGCAGTTGTGAGGACTCAATAACACACATAAAGCACTGAGCCCATGTCTGAATCACATTGAGTGCTTAATAATTATTTACTATTACAATATGATTATTATTAAATAATGCTATTCCATGGCAATAGCAGAGGTAATTCTGTGGGTCTTATTAAAGGAGTTGTAATGGTCACTCTCCCCCAGTAAACAGAGAAGGAGTTTCCTACAGCATCTCAAGGTGAGTCACTCAGGAAGGCACTTCTTAGAGAGCTATCTGCCCTAACAGTTTGGAGCAGGACAAGAGTCAAGGCAACCGAGTCCAAAGGCGAAGGTGGGGATTTTAAGCTCTTCATATTTCTTTTGTTCTGCTATCTGGCAGAAGGCAGAGGATTATTTTTAAAAAGAAAAGAACCACACACACACTCACACCACACACCCGCCAGAAACTTAGAGAAAGGAGGGGGTAGAGACAGCTGAAAATCTTTATCCCTAATGCAGTGTGTTTCAAACTGTGGGTTACAAGATGATGACTGATTCTGGTGGGTCACGACCGGCATATGAAGAAAGACGGAGGGAAGAAGGAAGTAGACATTTAAAAGACAGGAAGAGCAGCCAGGTGCAGTGGCTCATGCCTGTGAGCCTAGCATTCTGGGAGGCCAAGGCAGGAGGATCGCTCAAGGTCAGAAGTTCGAAACCAGCCTAAGCAAGAGCAAGACCCCATCTCTACTAAAAATAGAAAGAAATTAATTGCCCAACTAAAATATATAGAATATATATATATAGAATTTATAGAAAAAATTATTCGGCCATTGTGGCGCATGCCTGTAATCTCAGCTACTCAAGAGGCTGAGGCAGAAGGATCGCTTGAGCCCAGGAGTTCGAGGTTGCTGTAAGCTAGGCTGACACCATGGCACTCCAGCCAGAGCAATAGAGTGAGACTCTGTCTCAAAAAAAAAAAAGACAGGAAGAGGCCAGGCACAGGGCTCACATCTGTAATCCTAGCGCCTTAGGAGGCCAAGGTGGGAGGATCACTTGAGCACAGGAGTTTGAGGTTGCAGTGACCTATGATTGTGCCACTGCACTCCAGCCCAGGTAACAGAGTGAGATACTGTCTCAAAAATAATAATAAAATAAAAGATAGGAAGAAAAACAGGACATATCAGAGTACACTGCACAAAATAAATAAATCTGGGAAAGTTTTGTTTCATTTCCATGTGTATGTCTACATATGTATGTACAAATACATACATGACATGAGTGTTACTCTATAAGGTAGATTTCTAACTGTGGGTCACTGTTGAAAAGCACTTCCCTAACAAATCCAAAGTGCCTTAGTTGCCAATTCCTGTAGAATATAAATTAGATATTTTAGCAATTTATTCACTGTTCTATTACATCAAAATAATTTTAGAGATCCCATGGACCATGAGATTACTATTAAGTTTTACTAATATAGAAATTTGAGTTTGTAATACCAATAATTATAAATCATAACAACATTAGGAGTGATTTTAGAAAACAAGTCCTTGCTTTACAAGTGGTCCAATTGGTACACTTAAAATAGGATTCCATGCAGAAAGATCATCATTCACATACCATCCAACAAGAGTATATGTTCTAGGGGAAGACCTGCCCTAATTAATTATCCAAGGAAGAAAATAAGCACAGAGAAGAGTTTCTGGGTAAATTACTTGAATATCAATAACAAATATAAGGTTTTGACTCCCCACATCCCTACTGCAGGCAGGAGGTGAGAGTACATCAGAACTGGAAACCCCTTCTATAACTCTCAATATTCAGCCCCATTAATACAAATATTTCAGTTTCTACCAAGCATGTTAGAAACACTGCTGTCACAGAAACATTTTTGGCCACACTGCTTGAATTAAAAATGTTAGAGTCCCAGTAGAGGGCAATATTCCTCACTCCCAGAAACCCTGGATACACAATTCAACACAGAACCCCACACAGGCACCAAAGAGAAGGTTCTTAGATAGCCCCACACTGGTGTCCTGTCAACTGAGTGCTCCAATCTGCTGCCAAGGCGACAACGGGCTGGCTGCATTTGCTGCCGATGATAAAATCTCGGCTCAGCTGTCTAGGAGCATCAAGAAATCTTTAAATCTGTGCTAGTTGGCACTGGGTGACTGGCTGACACGCTCCCAATTCTCTGAGGCTCATCTTCCAGCCATATGGGAGCTCTGTTGCACAGCTCGGCTCTGTAGCTCCAGCTTCTAGCCGGGATCCTGATCAGGGCACTTCACTCTACCACCAGCACCGCAGACTCAGGAGGGAAGGCCCGGATCTCTCAGCCAGAGAATGTGAATGACAGAAAAGAATGATGGTGGGTCGCAAGTGAGGGGTAAATAGACTGTCTAGGGAAATTCCAGGTGTCCCTGCCCAGTGACATCCCAGGGGCTAGGTCACCGTGGAGATGATCCAAGTATTGGACATCTTCATTAGGACTCCAGATCCAGAAGGAGTCACTGAATTTGTTCAATGACTGATAATGAGTGGCTAAATAGTGCTTAGAGAGTCAGCAACCTGGAACTCCCAGAAAGCAGCCTGCCTCGGGGACACAAGGAGTGGAGGATTAAAGTGATCTCAGGGCAGTCCATGTGAAACGGCAGCTAGGGAGCTGGCTCCCTTATGGAATAACAGTGGTGAGAATGATGCTTATCTTTTTCATTTTCAACAGAATTATCTTCATCATCATCATTATCATTGAGAGACCAGATCTAGTTAGCAATGAGTCTGGAAGAGCTCTGCATCACGTAGAGCCAGCAAACAAATGCTACCGGGCGCCCGACACCTGGCAGGCACTGTGCAAGGCCCCAGGCACCTGGGGAACAAGCCAGTCTCTGCTCTCATGGCTTTTACCACAACACTGCCAACAGTATATGGTGACGATGACGAATGTGCTACGATGCTTGAAGAAATATGTCTCTGGGGAGATAAAGCAGCTATAATGAAAGGAGAAGAGGAAGAGACAGCAAAATCTTAGTGCATCTAAAGCTCCTGGTGCATCTTACAAACATCCCTCTAGCCCTCGGGGCCACCAGCATGGCATTTAAGTGTACTGTTCTGAATCGGGCAGGCTTGGTAGTGCTGACTTCTCTGAGCCTCGCTAAGATGGGACCGGCCATGGACCTCTCTGCTGTGGCTGGGTGAGACTCCCCAGGGTCTCAGCTGCTCCACAGGAACCGACACGCAAGACGTGTTCAGAACATGTGCACTGCATGAGTGAGATGGCATTTCCATTCTCCAGTTAAAAAACAAAGCACAATGACATTTTAGGATGTAAACACAAAACAAAATAGAACAAAAACAAACAACCCCAGAAGAATAAAGCTAACCTCTGCCTGGCATACAGCTTTTGAACACCACCCTCACTTCTGTGAACAAAAAGATGATTACCAATAAAAACTTTGGCTACTCACCTTCCACATCTGCTGTATTTGGCCAGGAAGCCCTCCCCGGTGGAGGTGCCAGCTAAGTCTTTTTACAGCCCTTCATTATAGGGAGGCTTTAATTTTCTTCTAAGCATTGTACTAAATGTCACTCATAAAACAAGTCATCAGCATTGATGGGGGTTTAAATGTGATGCACTTTCCCATCCAGGCTCTCCCTCTGCCCCTTGCCCTTCCCTTGGGGTTGTGGAGAGGAGACGGAAGATGGTGCTCAGGCCTGGGGCATCCTAGAGGGCACCAGGTGGCCTCCCATGCCAACTGCATTCTGATAAACGTGGAGGGCGACAGCGTTTGGAGGTGGAGATGAGGCCTCAGGGGCACCAGATGACATTTCTGCAGGCTGACTGTGCTGAGCTCCTCACCTGGGCTATCTCGCTGACCCACAAGAAATCAGAGGTGTCAACACTTCCCCTCAGCACAGTGCCAAGAACCCGACTCTTCAAGATCTGCCCCTTCTCTGAGCCCTGCTCATTCTGGTGTTTTACCTTGCTGGTAGGAGCAATCAAGAAGGTGAAGGGGGCCGGGCACAGTGGCTCACGCCTGTAATCCTAGCACACTGGGAGGCTGAGGCGGGCGGATTGCTCAAGGTCAGGAGTTCAAAACCAGCCTGAGCAAGAGCGAGACCCCGTCTTTATTATAAATAGAAAGAAAATTAGTTGGCCAACTAAATATATAGAAAAAATTAGCCAGGCATGGTGGCACATGCCTGTAGTCCCAGCTACTTGGGAGGCTGAGGCAGCAGGATCCCTTGAGCCCAGGAGTTTGAGGTTGCTGTGTGCTAGGCTGACACCACGGCACTCACTCTAGCTTGAGCAACAAAGCGAGACTCTGTCTCAAAAAAAAAAAAAATAAATAAATATATATATATAATATACACACACACACTATCATTTCATAAAGCAGATGAACTGTTCTAAAGTCCCTGAGGTTCTACAACTATTGATTTACTGACACATCAACTTAGACAAATTTTTTAAAAAGGAATACTGCCTGAATTCACAATACCTTCCTAGTAGAGTTGAAGAATTTCAAAAGATTTATACTTATACACATTCTTTTCATAGAACAGGAAGGAGAGCGGGGATTCTCAATCTCACTTTATACACACTAAAGAAAATTAACAGAGCAAATAGAACACCCAAACGAAACCAGGATTTAACATGACTTTTCTACTACAAAATCTAATGAGTTAGAAGTACCTTCTGTATCCAATGCACTGAAAAGTATAGTAAATACATGTGACCATTTTAGTATATGTAGATTGGACAAGCCATGTCAGAAATATTCAGATGCATTTTTGGTTCCCTTTTGCCCAAACCTGTCAGAATTTCTAGGTGATACCTGAAGCTCCGGCCAGCCAAAGCTTGCTGCCCACGAGATCAACATCTGCGCCCTTCGCAGCATTTCTGTGATACTCAGGAAAGTCCCCACTGTAAACGTCATGGAGTTCCAGCCCAATGCCAGGACTGTTCTGACTTGCTTTACATACTGAAGGATTCAACCAAAATATAAATCACAGGAACAATCCCTTTCCTTTCTGTCTCCAGGAATATGAAGATTGTCCCTTCTCTATGATCCTGTGACAACAGAAACTTAGAACTCCTTGCTCGGAGAGCTTGTTATTCTTTATTTATAATAACGGCCACAACAGTCCCTCATATCCGTGTGTGAATGCCTCTTCGCAATGTGACTTTGTTGCTCCTACCATCGTGAGATAGATAGAGTCTATTTTCTACCCTTGGGCATAGGTTTGGCTATGTGACTTGCTCTGACCAACAGGACACCAGCACATGTGATGACCACAGAGGCTTGACAAGTGTTTGCACTCTGGAGCTTGCCCTCTCTTGCTCCCAGAAACTCTTCCATTGTCCTGCGAATAAGCCAGGAGTAGCCCCCTCAAGGGGAGAATGTGCACAAAGGGAAGCTCCAGCCATTCCAGCCACCCCAGGTGAGGACCCAGATGTGAGCGAGGTCATTCCAGACCGCCCATCCCTCCACACAGCCAAATCAGAAGAACCACTGGCTCATCCAAAATATCATGAACCACCAAATAAATGGTGGTTGCTTTAAACTACTAAGTTCTGGCAGGGCATGGTGGCTCAGGGCTGTAATCCTAGCACCTTGGGAAGCTAAGATAGGAGCATTGCTTGAGGTCAGGAGTTCAAGACCAGCGTGAGCACCCTGTGTCTACTAAAAATAGAAAATATTAGCCCAGCAACTAAACATACAAACAAAAAATTAGCCAGGCATGGTGGCTCATGCCTGTAGCCCCAGGTACTCAGGAGGCTGAGGCAGGAGGATAACTTGAGTCCAGGGGTTTGAGGTTGCTGTGAGCTAGGCTGATGCCACAGGACTCTAGCCCAGGCAACAGAGTGAGACTGTCTCAAAACAAACAAACAAACAAAAAAACAACAAACTTTCAAAATAGTCTCTAGGAATCTAACCTATAGAAACACTCAAACAAAGTCACTAGGTTTGTTTAGGCATGTGGATATTCCCTGTGGCATTATTTGTAATAATATAACATTAATATTTAAAAAATATCTAAATACCAATCATTAGGGAAAAGTATAATAAATTATATTTTAGAGTAAAACATAAGAAAAAGCAGATGGTTAAATGTTTTTCAAACATGCTGTTCTACTAACCATCTTGTAGTTTTCATCTGCCACAGCAGGTATCAACAGTAGTCAGGAATCTGTGGGCTTAATCTAGTCATTACTCAGGGCACTGGAAACTGCCACCCATGCTTGAAACCTTTCCCTAGATCACAAAGTATGCAAGTGACTGGTTTAGGCAGCCTGAGTCAAGGGTGAGATTTTGTTGTTTTTTTTTTTGAGACAGAGTCTTGCTCTGTCACCTGGGCTAGAGTGCCGTGGTGTCAGCCTCGCTCACAGCAACCTCAAATTCCTAGGCTCAAGCAATCCTCTTGCCTCAGTCTCCCAAGTAGCTGGGACTACAGGCAAGTATCACCACACCTGGCTAATTTTTTCTATTTTTAGTAGAGAGGGGTCTCACTCTTGCTGGGCTGGTCTCGAACTCCTGAGCACAAGCAATCCTCCTGCCTTGGCCTCCCAGAGTGCTAGGATTACAGCCATGAGCCACCAAGCCTGGCCAAGGATGGGATATTTCCAATTATTCCTTAATAAAAAATGCTCATAAGTATAAAAAATTGAACTTTTTTCTGGGCATTATAGATTTTTAAAAATGTCTTACTCAATCATTACTCATGATAGTCAAAAAGTAGAAACCACCCAAATGTCCATCAACTGGCAAATGGGATAAACAAAATGTGGTATATCCATACAGTGGACTATATTATTTGGCCATAAAATGGCATGAAGTGGCTTCAGGTTTCTGATTTGGCATGTAAGGACCCTGGAAGTCACCACTCCATCCTCACAAATAAAAAGCTGAACAAAGTTAAAAAATCCACTTTCCTTAGATCTGTAAGACAGGTAAGGTCACAGGGATGGATAACTGCGGCACCCAAAATTGGACACACAGGTGAATACAGAGAGTCACAACTTACCAGATCAGACACCTCCATGGGAATCAGTGCTGGGTGGGGAAACCTGAACTGTAATTGATGACTGGCTGGAGGCTCAGTGTGGACAGGTCTGAGTTAAAAACTCCAGGGGGACCCAGTTGTCAGGGGGTCTCCACACCTTTGTGGGGTTTACCTCCAAAGAGCTCTACCAGATTCGCACAGGGAATATTACAGAAAAATCCCCATGTGCTTGCAGCAGGGGGAGGGGAAAAGGAACTATTTTGAAACACCTGGGAGCATTCTTTTTGTCTTAAGAAAGCCTTCCCTCCCAAGAAACTATTTAACCAGAGCCAAACCTGCAGAGGTTTTATCAGAGCCTAAATGACCTGGGGGAATGGAGATACCCAACCCCAGCTGCCTCCAGCCTTTCACCCGGACCCACCTGAGCCTTCCAGTCCCACCTAAGGGAGGAGGGGAGGAGCTAAGAAGTCCCCGTGAAATTTACAATCAGGAAGCACAGGGCTGCTAAAAGACTCAGACCCAATCACAGGACTGAAGACTGCTTTCCTTCCCCCTATACCTTCCCACCACATCACTGAAAGAAGGACTATTAACAGCAGTTCCTTTTACCAAGGACATGTCTGGCTACCAAGAAAAAAAATTATAGAAGAGTGCAGTAGTGCACACCTGTAGTCCCCACTCAGGAAAATTGCTTGAGCCTAGGAATTTGAAAGCAACCTAGGCAACACAGAAGAGTCCATCTCAAAAAAAATAAATTAAGGCCGGGCGCGGTGGCTCACACCTGTAATCCTAGCACTCTGGGAGGCCGAGGCGGGAGGATTGCTCGAGGTCAGGAGTTGGAAACCAGCCTGAGCAAGAGTGAGACCCGTCTCTACTATAAATAGAAAGAAAAGTAGTTGGCCAACTAAATATATAGAAAAAAATTAGCCGGCAATGGTGGCGCATGCCTGTAGTCCCAGCTACTCGGGAGGCTGAGGCAGAAAGATTCCTTGAGCCCAGGAGTTTGAGGTTGCTGTGAGCTTAGCTGACGCCACGGCACTCACTCTAGCCTGGGCAACAGAGTGAGACTCAGTCTCAAAAAAAAAAAAAAATTGTTATGTTTTCTTGAAGAATTGACCCCTTTATTATTATATAATATCCTCTTTATTTATGATAAAGCTACTCCTGCTTTCTTTTTCTTTTCTTTTTTTTTCTTAACATGAATCATTCTTAACATTCTTAACATGAACCATTCTTAACATGAACATGCGTAACAAGAGTGTCAAACTTTGTGAGGCAAAAATTTAGAGAACTGCAAGAAGAAACAAGTGAATCTACTATTATAATTCAACACCCCTCTATAGGAAATTGACAGAACCAGCAGAAAATCAGTAAGGACACAGCTGAACTCAAGAGCACTATCATCAACTGGATATAAGTGACATCTATAGATTACTTGATCCAATGACAGTAGAATACGCATTCCTCTCAAGCTGACATGGAACATTTGCCAAGACAGACCATATTCTGGGCCATAAAACACACCTTAACTAATTTAAAAGAATAGAAATCATATTAAAATTTGTAAAATGCAGCAAAAGCAGTTCTTAGAAGCAAATTTATAGCATTGCAAGCATATATTAGGAAAGAAAGTTCTAAAGTTCATCTGTACTTCCACCTTAGGAAAAAAAGCAAATTAAATCCAAAGTAAGCAGAAAAGAAATAATAAAAATTAGAGGAAAAATCAATAAAATTGAAAACAGGAAATCAATAAATTAAAACAAATCAATAAAAGCAAAAGCTATTTCTCTGAAAAAAATCAATAAAATCCATAAGCCTCTAAGCCAGGCTAAAAAGAGAGAGAGAAAGAGAAAAAGAAAGGACACAAATTAATTCATTAATTATATCAGAAATGAAAGAGGAGGGATTACTATAAATCCTATCGACATTGAAAGGATAATGAAGAAATACCATGAACATCTCTACCTAGATGAAATGGACCAATTCCTAGATAGATACTATCTTCCAGAACTCAGAAACAATCTAAATAGGACTGTATCTATTAAAGAAACTGAATCAATAACTAATAACCTTCCAAAAGAGAAAGAAATACCATTTCTCTATAATCTTAGAATATAGAAGCAGAGAAACTATTAATACTTCCTAACTCACTTTATGAGGTCAGCATTACCTTAATACCAAAACCCAGACATTACAAGAAAACTACAAACCAGTATCTCTCATGAACATAGATGTAAAATTCCTTCATAAAATATTAGCAAGTTGAATCTAACAATGTATAAAAATTTTACACCAAGACCAAGTCAGATTTATCCCAGGTATGCAAGGCTGGTTCAACATCTGATAATCAATTAATCTATCACAGCAACAAGATAAAAAAGAAATATCACATGAGCATATCCATAAATGCAGAAAAAGTATTTGACAAAATCCATTACCATTCATAATAAACTCTCACTAAACTAGGACTAGAGGGAAACTTTCTCAACTTGAAAAAGAATATCTATAAAAATCCTATGGCTACTATCATACTTAATGGTAAGAAACTAGAATATTCCTAAGATTCTACTTTAAACACAAAGCAAGAATATCCCCTCTCACCATTCCTTTTCAACATTGTACTGGAGGTCCTAGCTAATTCAATAAGACAAGAAAACCAAATAAAAACATATACTGATTAGGAAAGGAGAAATAAAACTGTTTTTGTTCACACATGCTATGACTGTCTATGTACCGACATTCAAAGGAACCAACAAAAAACTACTGGAACTAATGAGCACTTACAGCAAGATTGCAGGATACAGGGTTACAATACAAAAGTAAATTTGCTTTCCTATAGACCAGCAATAAACAAGTGGAATTTAAAATTAAAAACACAATACCATGCACATTAAGCCTCCAAAAATGAAATACTTGTTATAAAAATCTAATAAAATATGTATGTACCAGATCTATATGAGGAAGATGAAAAAAAAATCAAAGAACTAAATGGAGAGATATTCCATGCTTGTAGATAAGAAGACTCAATATTGCCCAACATGTTAGTTCTTCCCAATTTGATTTATAGATGCAATACATTCCAATCAAAATCCTAGCAAGCTATTTGTTGGTATCAAAAGCTGATTCTAAAGTTTATAAAACAGGCAAACAAGCCAGAATAACCAACACGATATTGAAGGAGAAGAACAAAGTCAGAGGACTGATACTACCTGACTTCAAGACTTACTATAAAGCTAAAGTAATCAAGACAGTATGATATTGGTGAAAGAATAAACAAATAGACCAATGGAACAAAACAGGGAGCCTAGAAACAGACCAGCATATAGTCGACTGATCTTTGACAAAGGAGCGAAGGCAACACAATGGAGCAAAGACAGTCTTTTCAACAAATGGTGTTGGAACAACTGGGCATCCATATGCGAATATATACAAATCTAGACACAGACCTTAAACTTTTCACAAAAATTAACTCAAAATGAATCACAGACCTAAATGTAAAATGAAAAACTATAAAACACCTGGAAGATAACATAGGAGAAAATCTAGATGACCTTGGGTTGGCAATAACTTTTTAGATATGACACCGAAGGCAGGATTTATAAAAGATAGTACTGATAAACTGGACTTCATTAACATTGAACTTTTCTGCTCCATAAAAGACACTGTCAAGAGAATAAAAAGAAAAGCCAGGCCGGGCGTGGTGGCTCACGCCTGTAATCCTAGCACTCTGGGAGGCTGAGGCGGGCGGATTGCTCCAGGTCAGGAGTTCAAAACCAGCCTGATCGAGACCCCGTCTCTACTAAAAATAGAAAGAAATTAATTGGACAACTAATACATATATAAAAAATTAGCTGGGCATGGTAGTGCATGCCTGTAGTCCCAGCTACTTGGGAGGCTGAGGCAGCAGGATTGCTTGAGCCCAGGAGTTTGAGGTTGCTGTGAGCTAGGCTGACCCCACGGCACGCTAGCCCAGGCAACAGAGCGAGACTCTGTCTCAAAAATAAATAAATAAATAAATAAATAAAATAAGATAAAATGAAACAATAAATAAATGTATCTCTCGATATTCCATGATATGGATTATAGGTCCTCATTAGCATGTAATGTAAACATGTATATTTCACTTCTGGTTAGAATCTTAGTCCTATCACTATGCTAATTAAAAAGACAGTTTTCACTTACTGAAGGCTAAACAAATCCCTAAAATGCATACATTACCAATTTCTTTGGATCTGCCCTAGCATCACTGGATAGGGGAGAACTGAAGCAAACCACCAAAGCACACTCTCCACAGTGCTCCGGCTAATGACCATGAGCCTGCAAATCTGTGCTGTTTTGAACAAACATGCAGAAGTTGAAATGCTTGTCTGGGTCTCCTAAAGAGTCGGGGTAGAGGGAGTAGAGGGTGGAGCTGGGTCAAGGAACTTGGGAAAATGTTCTTCTAAGAGTTAAAGGTGGGCCAGGCGCGGTGGCTCACGCCTGTAATCCTAGCACTCTGGGAGGCCGAGGTGGGCAGATCGTTTGAGCTCAGGAGTTCGAGACCAGCCTGAGCAAGAGCAAGACCCCATCTCTACTATAAATAGAAAGAAATTAATTGGCCAACTAATATATATAGAAAAAATTAGCCGGGCATGGTGGCGCATGCCTGTAGTCCCAGCTACTTGGGAGGCTGAGGCAGAAGGATTGCTTGAGCCCAGGAGTTTGAGGTTGCTGTGAGCTAGGCTGACGCCACGGCACTCACTCTAGCCTGGGCAACAAAGTGAGACTCTGTCTCAAAAAAAAAAAAAAAATGAGTTAAAGGTGGATTTGCTGTACCATGGGCAGGTTCTGCTGATGGGGCATTTGGGTCAGACAGCCACCCCCCTCCCAAGGCAGCCTCTCTCCTCAGCCTCGGCTGTGCTACATACATGTCTTGTCTTGCACCCAGACTGTAAGCTGCTACAGGGAACCACCATGTCCATTTTTATTTTCTCTTTCTCTCTGCATTTGGCCAAGTTCAATATAACCAGCAGGTGGTTAAGAAATAAAGCATATTCATAAAACAGATAATTTAGTGGGTAAAGAATTCCCCATTTTATAAAAAGATTCACTCAAAAAGAGTTTCTTCAGGAACAAGATCCTCTAGTAGATAGGAAAGATGAATTTAATTTAGGAAAAGATCTACCCCCCCAAGTAACCCTCAACTTTTCCAGGAATCAATCTACTACGTAAAGTTGAGGTAAGCTTATCAAGCGTCCTTGCTGTGAACGAGTTCTAGCCTTCCCCAGTGGAGCGCTTCTAAACAGAGAACTCAGAAGCAGTTGTGCTATGAAGACCCCCTTACCCATAAGGAATCCAGACAGAGACAAGAATTCCTATTAAAGACATCTTCTAGAAACCGCAGCCAGAGATGGTATAGCTTAAAAGAAACCCTTCTTGTGCCCAAGGGTTTAGCAGTTGCCCAGAAGCCCAGGAGTAGAGAGAGATTCAGTACCAAATCAGAGAGGGTTAGAGCCCAAGCAAAGTGAGGAAGTGGCCAGGCCCTCACCTCAGGTATCAGCCGCCTCCTCTTCACGCTGGGGACAGAGTCTGGCAGGCCATCGCTGACTGGCTGCTTTCGTTTGCTAGAGTCCTGGAGGGCAGTGAAGACGCTGTCCAGAGGGTGCTTGTCAGAAGTCCTGGAATTCACTGAGCAGTCCAGGGCAGCATCTTCAGCCTCTGTCTCCACTTTCACAATGTTATTTTTTAGAACTGTGGCAGAGAAGAAACAGGGCTCATTGGGAAAGATCAGGGCCACACAGAGATGGCCGGGCTCTCTGGAACTAGGGGGATTTGAGGTTGGCTCTTTGACACCGTCACTCAGATAAAGATGTCTAGTCATAACAAACTTGTTATGTTGCTTTTCAACAATGCAATTTTTTTTCTTGTTGCACTAGTATGTTATACAATAAAACCATGTTCCAAGAATATTTTGCTCAAAATTGGTTTAAAAGTTGTCTTTTTTGGGGGGAAGGAGATAGAGGGAGAGACATAAATATTATCTTTTTGTGCTTTTAAAAAGTAACTCTATAAAGATACATTAGATGCTTATAATTATAACAGGTGTGTGGGTGGAGGCGGATGGGAACCCACAGGGCTGGGAGGAGACATTTCATTATACACCTCTTTATATTTTTAGACCATGTGAATGTATGACCTAATCAAAAACACTAAATGAAAAACATTTTTTAAAACAGACATTTTTTTTTACCTTCTTCTACATCTTCACTGAATTCAGTTGAGTTCATCTTCTATTCCACTAAATGAAAAGACAAAGAAAAGGTCTTGATTTATTGCTTGCTTTATTTCTTAATTTCCCCTACCCACCCTCCTAACCCCAGCTCTGGGCAATAGAAGGCTAAAGGCCATGCGGCACTGTGCACACAGGTGTCCCCTTGATCTTGTCTGCAGGCACTCAGGAGCAGATAGGCCATGGGTACGCCTGCAGGGAGCCCTTCTCCAGGACTTCACATGAGCATGGTGTGTCCTAAAGCATACACGGAGAGCCACTTACTGAACCAGGGGAACGTTATTGGAACAAATCAAGTCTTAAAAAAGATCCCAATTTTAATGATCTCCCTTTAGTCTATGCTTATAAATTCCAGCCACAACACGAAAGGCTTAAGAAGGTTGGAGACTGGATCCCAACAGAGACAAGCTGCCCATGACAGTGGCCACTAGCCACGTGTGGCTACTGAGGACTCAAAATGTGGCTAGTCCAAGTGAACATGTGCTGTAAGTGTAAAATAAACACCAGATTACAGATTTAGCCTGGTAAAATGAACATAAAATATCTCACTAATAATTGTTTTATATTGATTACATGTTGAAATGATAATACTTTGGACTTACTGGGCTAAATTTTTTTTTTTTTTTTTTTTGAGACAGAGTTTTACTCTGTGGCCCGGGCTAGAGTGCCGTGGCATCAGCCTAGCTCAAAGCAACCTCAAACTCCTGGGCTGGAGCAATCCTTCTGCCTCAGCCTCCCAAGTAGCTAGGACTACAGGCAGACACCACCATGCCCAGGTAATTTTTTTCTATTTTTGGTAGACACCAGGTCTTGCTTTTGCTTAGGCTGGTCTTGAACTCCTGAGCTCAAACGATCCTGCCAACTCGGCCTCCCAGAGTGCTAGGATTACAGATGTGAGCCACCGTGCCCAGCCTAAAATATTCTTATTAAAATTAATTTTACCTATTTTTTTAATGTGGCTACTAGAAAATTTAAAATTGTATATGTGAGTCAGGTGCAGTGGTATGTGCCTGTAATAATTCCAGCTACTCAGGAGGCCAAGGTGGGAGGATTACTTGAGCCCAGGAGTTCAAGACCAGCCTGGGCAACATAGCAAAACTCTGTCTCAAAAATAAATAAATAAATATATTACATATGTGCGTTTTATATGTTTGTTTTTTTTTAATTCTTTTTGAGATGGGGTCTCACTCTATTACCTGGGCTAGAGTGCAGTGGCATCATCATAGCTCATTGCAACCTCAAACTCATAGACTCAAGTGATCCTCCCAACTCAGCCTACTGAGTAGCTGGGACTACAGGAATGCACCTGTAGCACACTCAGCTAATTTTTCTATTTTTTGTAGAGATGCGGTCTCACTACCGCTCGTTGACCAGGCTGGTCTCAAACTCCTGGCCTCAAGTGATCCTTCCACCTTGGCTTCCCAAAGTGCTAGGATTACAGGGGTGAGTCACCATACCTGGCCTATATTATATTTTTATTGGATGGCACTGGTCTAGCCCTTCCTTCAGAAGTAACAAGGAGAAAAAGGCACTGTGGATTTTAAAATGTAGGGTGTTAGAGCTGTTCCACACAATCTGTTCCAAACAGACCAGACAGGGACTGAGGCAGGAAGCGGTGGTGGTGTTCTACTCCAGGCTGCGGCGTCTGCAGCAGAGCCAGCTCTTCACTCCCACTGCTCCAGCTGGGCGGAACTAACACCAAGATAGATTTATTTATTTATTTATTTTTATCTATCTATCTGTCTATTTATTTATTTGACAAAGTCTTGCTCTGTTGCTGGGGCTAGAGTGCCGTGGCATCAGCCTAGCTCACAGCAACCTCAAACTCCTGGGCTCAAGCCATCCTGCTGCCTCAGCCTCCTGAGTAGCTGGGACTACAGGCGTGCACCACCACGCCCAGCCGATTTTTATATATATGCATTTTTTTTAGTTGTCTAGCTAATTTCTTCCTATTTTTAGTAGAGACAGGGTGTCACTCTTGCTCAGGCTGGTCTCAAACTCCTGACCTCAAGCGATCCTCCTGTCTCGGCCTCCCAGAGTGCTAGAATTACAGCATAAACCACCAAGCCCGACCCTGACACCAACATTAAAATTACCACTAAGTCTTTGAGATCTCCTAAATTCCGTAACAGCAGGTACATGAATAGTATAAGGTACAAGTGAGGTAGTAACATTTAGAAAAAAATATATATTGCAACCTTTAATGTTGGCATTGGGAGTCAACTGATTAAGCTGACTATAGACACACAATTCTCATTTTGGTTAAGGAGCAGAGGAGTGGAGGACTAAGGAGTATCTCTTAGATATTTCTGTAATAGGGATGCCATCTGCAAGGCTCAGTAACTCATTCAAGGAGTAGCCACAGAGTGGTGTGTGGTCAACATAGAGTCCCCTGCCTGAGACAGCTGAACGGGGTGGGAGGGGCCAAGAGAAGGAGCACATCTAGGTGATCTATGAGCACCATAACTTCAAAATAAATTCACCAATAATAGCCATACTTATAAAGTGCTTACAATGGGGAGCACTATTCTTTACACAAGAATAGTACACAATAGTGCAAGATAGGCAAAATTCTTTTCAGAGGAATGAAAAAGATAGTATGATTTATTTGAAACCGAAAATAATTCCTACTCACCAATCATCTCCTACCTGAAAAATAGAACACGCAAGGTGATACTGATGGAAAACAAGAAATAAGTCAACCTCAAGGGTTAAAGAACTATTTTACTGGAGGTGAATTTTAGCAACTCCTTCCATTGTATTTCAAGGATATAAACAGAATTAGATAACTGTCACCTGAGCGGGGTGTCTCTGACTAGACAGGAGGGTTGGACACTGCCAGGCAGAAGTTCAGCCCTGATTCCCAGCCCAGTCGGGGGGCCTCTCCAGGAATCACACAGGTCACCTGAATGCCCCGAGCTTGCCAAATGCCCTTGGAAACTCTGCCACACGGTCACATAACCCATTCCCTCCCACATCAAGGGCAGGCTGAGCAGCAGCAGAGCGGACGGGGAGGAACGAGGGCTGTCGGAGACAGGAGGGTTGGACACTGCCAGGCAGTTCAGCCCTGATTCCCAGCCCAGTCGGGGGGCCTCTCCAGGAATCACACAGGTCACCTGAATGCCCCGAGCTTGCCAAATGCCCTTGGAAACTCTGCCACACGGTCACATAACCCATTCCCTCCCACATCAAGGGCAGGCTGAGCAGCAGCAGAGCGGACGGGGAGGAACGAGGGCTGTCGGAGACAGGAGGGTTGGACACTGCCAGGCAGTTCAGCCCTGATTCCCAGCCCAGTCGGGGGGCCTCTCCAGGAATCACACAGGTCACCTGAATGCCCCGAGCTTGCCAAATGCCCTTGGAAACTCTGCCACACGGTCACATAACCCATTCCCTCCCACATCAAGGGCAGGCTGAGCAGCAGCAGAGCGGACGGGGAGGAACGAGGGCTGTCGGAGACCCGCGCATTGTACACCACAAATGACAATGTGCAGAGAAAAGGCAGGAGATGGAGAAGATACGGATGGTCTATTTGGGGATAAACGGTCACAGCGAAAGAAAAACTGCAGACTTGGGCTAAGGAGAAAGCATCAGAAGGATGGGTGAATACAGAAGGAAAGAAAACAAGAGTTGACTGGGCGTGGTGGCTCACGCCTGTAATCCTAACACTCTAGGAGGCCGAGGTGGGCGGATTACTCGAGGTCAGGAGTTCGAAACCAGCCTGAGCAAGAGCGAGACCCCCATCTCTACCATAAATACAAAGAAATTAATTGGCCAACTAATATATATAGAAAAAATTAGTGAGGCATGGTGGTGCATGCCTGTAGTCCCGGCTACTCAGGAGGCCGAGGCAGTAGGATTGCTTGAGCCCAGGAGTTTAAGGTTGCTGTGAGCTAGGCTGGCGCCACAGCACTCACTCAGCTTGGGCAACAAAGCAAGACTCTGTCTCAAAAAAGAAAAAAGAAAACAAAAGTTGATGAAAGAACTCAGCAGAGCCACAGGTGCTGAGTAAGGAGGCCACATTTAACTCCCTGACATTCTCAGCCAGCCCAGTTTCTCCTCGGGCCACCATGTGGGAGCTGTGCTGGAGCCTGAGGGCGTCCAGGCTGCTGGAATGTGGCTTGGCGAGCAGGAAGGCTGTGTTCTGAACAACCACCATGTGATGCTACAGCAGGCAATTTAGTCCTCCAATTCTGAGACCCCAGAAGATGATGAAGAGCACCCATCTGAGACCTGCGGGGGGGGGGGGGGGGGGGGGGGGGGGGAGGGACTGGAAAGCTGGGAAGGCTCACCCCTCAGGGCACTCAGGACAGCCAGGGCATCTGCTTGGGAAAATATTTCCGGTTCATTTATAGACTAGGGACAGATGTTAGGTTAGCACAGAAGTAACCTACAACACAGGATGGTGGGCCCCTTCCCTCCAAGCCAGGGATCAGCTGCGCTCACCAGGAAGCCGGGGAATTTCCTACGTGCCAGGCGCTGGGTGCCCTGGGGAGGGAGCAAGGGTGCTCTTGACACGACACGCAGCCCACCAGCTCCCGCCAGGCCCCAATGCCCAATGCATGTGGCCTCTGCCTCACCCTGGGCTATTTCAGTCCCAAGTTTAGCAATAGAGAAACTCAGGGCAGGTAGCTCCTCCAGTGTCACACAGCTGCCGTGGGGCAGAACCAGGATTCAGACCCAGTCTGCCTGTGCCTCCCGTCAGCCAGCAAGTGAGGAAATAACATTTTATTAAGGTCCTTTCGGTGAACATATTGACCTGCTTCTGGACTCGGGCCTCTCTGTCCAACAGCAACTGGGGAACCCAAGTCTCCTTTGCCTCCAAGTAGCTGCCTGGAAAACCCGTCTGCTCTACATCAGAAACAGACTCCACCCCACGGCACAGAGAAGTTTCACAAGAGGGACATGCAGTTTCACAAGCGCAGCGTAGGCCACTCCCTGCACCCACCGCTACCGCGGTGACAGCCCAGGAACAACACGCCAGCTGGGTAGAAAGGGAATAGGCGTCACGTTGCTACTTCCAGTTCCTGGTCATCTGCCCAGATGAGGGTCACAAGCGGTGCTCCTCTCGGCAGACACAGAGCCCCTAGTGCCTAGCACGCCACAGAAATTACTTTTGCTTGCGCAACTGCAGCTTTTGTGGGAGCTGCTGCAACCACCATCTCCTTTGCCTGCTGGACTTCAGAGGATTTCTCATTCTAACATTCTCTACCTTTCAGAACCATCTCATTCCTCTCAGCACAAAACTCAAATTGAGAGACAGTCTATGCATCCACATGTCCCCCCCCAAATCAGCTTCTTCTACAAGGGGTGACTGGGACCCTTGATGGGTGCAAGGGAGGGTTGAGCAAATGAAAGAGACGTGTGTAGCTTGCAGCTGCCTCTAGTTAAAAAGCCACAGGTTGCTACAGGTTGTTGATTACCTATGAGAGGGTAAAACTCTCAAACAGGACCGATCTCTAGTGGTTAATTTAATAAGTGAAAATGCTTGTTTTTTTAATTTTTTTAAACAAATGGCCTAGGAAGCCTGATGCAAAGTAATTGTCATTGGTACAAAAAGGTTTTAAATGTTGCAGAGCTCATAGGAGTATACATAAATTTATTATTACACCTACTAGTCTCTATTCCTCTGCATGGAATGAGATGGGCAATGTTCAATTTTCCATTCAGGGCATGTGGGTAGGGAAGATTAGAAGTCATCAGAAAAGCCTTCAGTTTACAAAAAGCACAATAGGGAGGATAATCCCAAATGTTCAGAAATAACAAGATGCTTTAAACACTCGAATATCAAATTACAAAGGATAGATTGTTTACATTGGTTACATAAAGGCAGTAACTTGCAGGGCATGGGGCTACCTCTGCACCTCATGCTGGAAGCCAGAATGAGAATCGTGCCTATCAAGTGTGCACCTGGCTGGGGCTGGCAGGGACGCTGAGGAGGACAGTCTGTGAAGAAAGACAAGAAGGCAGGAAGGTGACAGCCATTCTTTGGTGCTCAGGAAGAACCACACCATAGAGAAATGGAAACGCTGGAAAGACTTATACTTTATAGAACATTTCGTATTTTTGGAGTTCATTTTTTTTGAGACAGAGTTTCACTTTATTGCCCAGGCTAGAGTGAGTGCCGTGGCGTCAGCCTAGCTCACAGCAACCTCAAACTCCTGGGCTCAAGCAATCCTGCTGCCTCAGCCTCCCGAGTAGCTGGGACTACAGGCATGCGCCACCATGCCCGGCTAATTTTTTCTATATATATTAGTTGGCCAATTAATTTCTTTCTATTTATAGTAGAGATGGGGTCTCACTCTTGCTCAGGCTGGTCTCGAACTCCTGAGCTCAAACGATCTGCCCACCTCGGCCTCCCAGAGAGCTAGGATTACAGGCTTGAGCCACTGCGCCCGGCCTTGGAGTTCATTTTAAGAAGGGAAGGTGTTGAGCCGGGCATGGTGGCTCTTACCTGTAATCCTAGCTCTCTGGGAGACCAATGCAGGAGGATCATTTGAGCTTAGGAGTTCAAGACCAGCCTGAGCAAGAGCGAGACCCCATCTCTACCAAAAATAGAAAGAAACTAGCTGGACAACTAAAAATATATAGAAAACAATTAGCCAGGCATGGTGACTCATGCCTATAGTCCCAGCTACACAGGAGGCTGAGGCAGGAGGGTCGCTTGAGCCCAGGAGTTTGAGGTTGCTGTGAGCTAGGCTGACGCCATGGCACTCTAGCCCAGGTGACAGAGTGAGACTCTGTCTCAAAAAAAAAAAAAAAAAAAAAGAAGGTGTGTAAAGTGATTTTTTTCTTTCTTTATCAGGTAATACACTTATCCCTCAGCATCCATGGGAAATTGGTTCCAGATGCCTCGAGGATACCAAAATCCAAGGATGTGCAAGACCCTTATATAAAATGATGTGTGCTTGCATATAACCTATGCACATGCTCATGTATACTTTAAATCATTTCTAGAATACTTATATGTACTATAATACTTACGTAATAAAATGCTATGTAGGCTGGGCGCGGTGGCTCACGCCTGAGATCCTAGCTCTCTGGGAGGCCGAGGTGGGCGGATCATTTGAGCTCAGGAGTTCGAGACCAGCCTGAGCAAGAGCGAGACCCCGTCTCTACTATAAACGGAAAGAAATTAATTGGCCAACTAATATATATAGAAAAAAATTAGCCGGGCATGGTGGCACATGCCTGTAGTCCCAGCTACTCGGGAGGCTGAAGCAGGATGATCGCTTGAGCCCAGGAGTTTGAGGTTGCTGTGAGCTAGGCTGACGCCACGGCACTCACTCTAGCCTGGGCAATAAAGTGAGACTCTGTCTCAAAAAAAAAAAAAAAAAAAAAAAGCTATGTAAATAGTTGTTAT
Source organism: Mirza zaza (assembly GCA_008750895.1). Taxonomy (NCBI): domain Eukaryota; kingdom Metazoa; phylum Chordata; class Mammalia; order Primates; family Cheirogaleidae; genus Mirza; species Mirza zaza. The sequence goes on from VSMD01040215.1 coordinate 91,933, forward strand.
ACTGTATAGTATTTTTATTAGTGTTATACTTATTGTTGTATTGTTATTTTTTAATTGGTTTTTTATTGCCCCCCCTAAATATTTTCCATCCACAGTTGGTTGAACCTGAGTGTGCAGAGGGCTGACTGTACATGCAGGTGGAACAAAATTCAAAAGGTAAAAAGGATATTTGGATAAAAAGTCCACTCTACTCTAGTTATGGGGTTACTGTCTTGGAGGCAACTACGTTTGCCTTCTTGTGTGTCCTGCCAGAGATAGTCTCAATCAGTGGTTCTCCAGGTGTGGTCCTCAAAAGGGTAGTGCTGCAGCCCCTTTCACGGCTTGCACAGATCTCTCGTCCCTCTCTCCAAATCCACCACAGTAGGCAACCTAGCAGCCCAAAATTGGCCATGGTGGGAGGATTTACACCAGGAAACTGACACTCACTACAAACAGGGCTTTGTTTTTTTGAGACAGGGTCTTGCTTTATCACCCAGGGTAGAGTGCAATGGTGTGATCAATGGTGAGGCTCATCGCAGCCTCAAACTCCTGGGCTCAAGCGATCTTTCCACCTCAGCCCCCCGATTAGCTGAGACTACAGGTGTGCACCTGGCTAATTTTTTTCCTTTTTGGACAGCTGGTTTACCAGTACATCCATGATCCTTTCAGGGAGTCCCTGAGATCAAAACTATTTTCATAGTACCACTAGGATGTTATTGCCCTTTCACTCTCATTCTCTCACAGGGGTGCAGGGGAGTTTTCCAGAGGCTATATAACACATTATTTCACATAAGATTAAATACAGAGACAGATACAAAAATTCATTAGAGATTTGCAAAAATGTAAACAATGCCACTGTTTCCACTAAGTTTTTTTAAACTTACAGTAATATGTCATAAAAATGTTATATTAACTTTTTTTTTGAGACAGAGTCTCACTCTGTTGCCCCGGCTAGAGTGAGTGCCGTGGCGTCAGCCTAGCTCACAGCAACCTCAAACTCCTGGGCTCAAGCAATCCTCCTGCCTCAGCCTCCCGAGTAGCTGGGACTACAGGCATGCGCCACCATGCCCGGCTCATTTTATATATATATACATGATTTTTTTTTTCAGTTGTTCAGCTAATTTCTATTTTTTTAGTAGAGACAGACGGGTCTCGCTCTTGCTCAGGCTGGTCTCGAACTCCTGAGCTCAAACGACCCTCCTGCCTCAGCCTCCCGGAGTGCTAGGATTACAGGCGTGAGCCACCGTGGCCAGCCCACCGTATTAACTTTGAGTGGCTTTATCATAGTTACTTTTATTATCATGATTACTTTTAAATAAATAAATATTTGCATATTTTTCCAGCTTTAATTTCGAACACAGTAAACGTTGATAGATATGCCCCCCACACAGAAAAGCTCTTATGGGTCCTCAACGATTTTTAAGAGCAGCAAGGAGTCCTGAGCTTACAGGTATTGAGAACTCTGTTTCCCACTTTTTGTACTTAATGGCTCATGGAAATTTCTCTATCACTCTTCTTTGGTAGGAGACAGAGATGGGCTGGAAACCAATAACGAGCTTCCGGTCACAAACAGTCACTTCTTTCCCACAACAAGAAATGCTTGGGGACACTGGAGACCTGGGGCCGCTCCTCAGATGACCTTGGACATGTTCCTAACCTTCCTGAGCCTTGAGTCCCACACCTAGGAAATGAGGGAAGTGCATCCCCATTTCACACATGACAGCTGAGGCACCATGCTAGAGCAGAAAGGGAGCTTCGAGAACATCTAGTGCACTTCCCGCATTTCCTAGGTGTGGGACTCAAGGCTCAGGAAGGTTAGGAACATGTCCAAGGTCATCTGAGGAGCGGCCCCAGGTCTCCAGTGTCCCTACCCTGTGCCCTGATGCATGATGGGGAGTTACTGGTGCCCGTGGGGACAGGCTTGTCCTTTGTGCAGGGTAGAGGTTATTTGTGGGGACCACAGCCAACATCTCTACGATGACAGGACCCACAGGAGGAAGATGGGACTCTGGGAACTTCTATGGGAGAGCTGAATGGGTAAACGCAAGAAGATAAAAGCAACAGGAAGGAAAACGCAGTCAGAACCTCAAGGTTAGTGATCATTAGTGTGTCTATAACAACCATAATCACACCTACTACACACAGGCTATGTGTGTATCACAGCTGGGTAGAAGCCCCTTAGTCTCTCGAATTTGGCGATCTGGATGGAAATATTTTTAAGCCCTAACATATACCTATGAGATTTTTTCCCTTTAGAAAACAGATAATGTTGGCTGAGCATGGTGGCTCACACCTGTAATCCTAGCACTCTGGGAGGCCGAGGCAGGCGGATTGCTCGAGGTCAGGAGTTCAAAACCAGCCTCAGCGAGAGTGAGACCCCCGTCTCTACTATAAATAGAAAGAAATTAATTGGCCAACTAATATATATAGAAAAAATTAGCCGCGCATGGTGGCACATGCCTGTAGTCCCAGCTACTTGGGAGGCTGAGGCAGCAGGATTGCTTGAGCCCAGGAGTTTGAGGTTGCTGTGAGCTAGGCTGATGCCATGGCACTCACTCTAGCCTGGACAACAAAGCGAGACTGTCTCAAAAAAAAAAAAAAAAAGAAAGAAAAAAGAAAAGAGATAATGTTAATTAATCAAAGCAAATTCTAAGAATAAAGTCCACTTAGGAAACAACTCTACCAATGTCAATCAAGGTGTATCTTGATCTTTCTTCATCACTCTCAGCTGGTAAAGACCTATGACCAAATCTTTCTATTGCCTCCAGAGCTTCACACACTTGAAACTTCTGATAAGGAGCCACAGCACGGAGCAAAGTCCAGAAGGACACGGAACCTGGGCCAGGAGGTCTTCCCTCTGTGGCAGTTAGTCATACATTAAGCACAGCAGGAAGTCTCAGGCCAGTGAGGATGGAAACCCTCATAACCATTAGCCTTTATTAATGACTGATGCATTCCACAAAAAGCTGTGAAGAAAGGGGAAGGGACAACAAACCAAATGTGACCTAGATTAAGATCACCTTTGATCACTATTTTTTTTTTTACTTTATACAAAGTTAGGAAGTCAACTTCTACACATTTTCTCAACATATGACTTTAAAACCTCTACTGACAGAAAAAGCTGAGCATTAAATTATGTGTTAAGATTCAAAATCAATTGTTCATTACAGGGCTACCCAGTCAATAATAACATACTTCAAAGTTCACTGGGGATATCTTAATTATGTAATTAAAAAATGCCACAAAGCAGCTGGAAGAAAATATGCCAAAATGTGAATTACTTCCAATTAGGAGGATTATGCATGATTCATTCTTTATGTTTTCCTCAACTTTCCAAAGTAATCTACAGTGAGCATGAAATTCTTTGATACTGAAGAAGTTTTTAAAATGAAAAATAAGAAGCATACTAATCTTTTCTTTTTTTTTTAAGATGGGGTCTCGCTATGTTGCCCAGGCTGGTCTTCAAGTGATGCTCCTACCTCAGCCTCTTGAGAAGCTGTGACTACGGTGTGAGCTACCACATCCAGCTCTGTAGTAATCTTTACTGCCCTGCAGGTCTGTTATCCTGTTATCTCTACAAATAGCAACAAGCTTAGAATGTTTATAAAATCAAAGCATTTAACTTTTAAACATGTAAAATACTGATGATTGGCCGGTCACAGTGGCTCACGCCTGTAATCCTAGCACTCTGGGTGGCTGAGGTGGGGAGGATCGCTCAAGGTCAGGAGTTTGAAACCAGCCTGAACAAGAGCGAGACCTCGTCTCTACTAAAAAAATAGAAAGAAATTAATTGGCCAACTAATAATATACAGAAAAAATTAGCCGGGCATGGTGGCACATGCCTGTAGTCCCAGCTACTCGGGAGGCTGAGGCAGGAGGATCTCTTGAGCCCAGGAGTTTGAGGTTGGTGTGAGCCAGGCTGACGCCATGGCACTCTAGCCCGGGCAACAGAGTGGGATTCTGTTTCAAAATAAATAAATGAATAAAAAATAAAACACTGATGATCTAAGAAGCAATATAATAACATAACAACTGACAAATTAGTGAAGACCTTTCATCACTTCCTCACCATCCCTGACAGCGTACAAAGTTCCTCAGTTTGGGGAGAGGAGGAATCAGTCTCAGCTGACAGAGCCACGTGTGCGTGAGAAGGCAGAAGGATCAACTTTGACTACTAGGCTGGTCTGATGGTAGTGGGTTATCAGAACTTATTAACATTAGTGTCACTAAAGTTGGTGTACAACCCCCCACGGCTAAATTTGGCTTTAAAAAAAAAGAAAAAAGAAAACTAAGGAAGTGTCATTTCCTGGTGGGTGCTTTATAGGCTATATCAATACATTTGCCTGATACTTGCATTATTTTTCGAAATGAGCCAAATTTCATGGGGGGTGGGTGGGGGGAACAAAACAAAACAAAACAAAAAAACCAAGCCCAAACCCAGTCTTCCGGATCAGGGGCCCACGCTGAGAGCTGAGAGCTGAGGCAGGTTACAGACGAGGGGTTTGTGGCGGGCTGGGGAAGCTGGTGGTCTGGAGGGAAGCTTCACAACTCAACAGGGCAGAGAGGTTTCTGCATGCCAGGTGCTGGATGAGACTGTTACACGTGCTCCTTTCTTTGGGGTTTTCTTGTGCCTGAGTGCCCTGGCAGATAACCTGTCCTGAACCTGGAGCCCTGCTTCTCTGACTCCTTAAATGGAATCAAACTTGGTGAGCAGAGACCTGGTCCAGGGGCCGTGGCTCCAGGATGAACAGAAGGCAGCAGGGGACGATGAGGGTCTGGCAGCTGAGAAGTGGCTGGGCCATGGGAAAAGGAAGCAGCATGGATAGGTCACTGGTTAAACGTGGGTAATAAAGGAGCCATGCAAGAATCTGACTCCTTAAGAAATGGGATGCAGGCCGGGCACAGTGGCTCGTGCCTGTAATCCTAGCACTCTGGGAGGCCGAGGCAGGCAGATCACTCAAGGTCAGGAGTTCGAAACCAGCCTGAGCAAGAGTGAGACCCCATCTCTACTATAAATAGAAACAAATTAATTGGCCAACATATATATATATATATACATGTATATATATAAAATTAGCCGGGCATGGTGGCGCATGACTGTAGTCCCAGCTACTCGGGAGGCTGAGGCAGCAGGATTGCTTGGGCCCAGGAGTTTGAGGTCGCTGTGAGCTAGGCTGACGCCACGGCACTCACTCTAGCCTAGCCTGGGCAAGAAAGCGAGACTCTGTCTCAAAAGAAAAAAAAAAAAAGAACTGGGATGCGAGATGACACAGTAATCTAAGCAGGGGACACCTTATGTGGCATTCTGCAGCAAGGTCTGAGGTAGGCTCACCGGTCTCTTCCCTAACTGGCCACAGGTTCCCAAGGGAACATGTTCTCTAGTGCACTCACACAGGTGGCAGGAGTGACCCCGGGTACTTCTCTTATTAAGTCCTTCGAACAGTCAGTGGCTTAGAAGAGAGCAGCGACAAGGCCTTTTGTGAATTCAGCCTGAGCCTAATCAGAGCCACCAGAGGCTTGTGGGCTGGCTCAGAGTCACACAGGACAAGCAGCAGGCCCAGAAATGGGAAGTACTTGGGCTTCCTGAAACCTCGAGGTTCAAATCCCAGCCGGCTGACTCAGGATTCTGCCCAGCTGAATCAGAAATGTCCTACAGGCTTAGCAGGACTTGCCACCAGGCTGAGGTGCAGGCCAGGGGAGCCCTGGTCCCAGGAGCCCTGACATGTCGGGCTGCTCAGAGACAAATCCCCCTCACCACCAGGACCTTTTCCAGATGTAAAATGCAGCAAACTCTCACCACCAGAAGATTTCCTTGAGAATGCGACTGGGACCCAAGGCAATGGGGCTGCAGGACAGTGGCTGTATAGCCCCTGACACACACAAAAGGTAAAGCAGAGAGAATATGCTCAGACCATCTTAAAGATGTCCTTAATAAAACAAACTCAAGGATTTAAAAAGTTTAACTAGGCCGGGTGTGGTAGCTCACGCCTGTAATCCTAACCCTCTGGGAGGCCGAGGTGGGTGGGGCAGGTGGATCGCTCAAGGTCAGGAGTTTGAAACCAGCCTGAGCCAGAGGGAGACCCCATCTCCACTAAAAATAGAAAGAAATTAATTGGCCAACTAAAAATATATAGAAAGAATTGGCCAGGCATGGTGGCACATACCTGTAGTCCCAGCTACTCGGGAGGCTGAGGCAGTAGGATTGCTTGAGCCCAGGAGTTTGAGGTTGCTGTGAGCTAGGCTGGCGCCACGGCACTCTAGCCTGGGTAACAGAGTTAGACTTTGTCTCAAAAAAATAAAAATAAAAAGTTTAACTAAAACCAAAACCTTACTTCACCCTTTTCACAACTGCCACACTGCATATTTCATGACACCTCTCTGCTATAGGTCATACTGACTTTTAAAAATTAAACCCTGAAAAAGTCCAGGCACAGTGGCTCACACCTATAATCCCAGGACTTTGGGAGGCTGAGATAGGAGGATCACTTGAGGCCAGGAGCAAGGCCTGGGCAACATAGCAAGATCCCTTCTCTACAAAAATTTTTAAAAATTAGCTGGGTGGTGCTGCAGAGACCAGGAGGAGGGAAAGGAACTGAGTAGACTCCCAGGGTGACAGCTTCAGTCCCACCTTCCAAGGAGGAAAGGGGCATGAGCTTCTGGCTCTGCTTTCCCCCTTTCCCACTGAACACGGGCCGGGCTCAGATACAGCAGCAAGTCAACTAGCCAGATGCATCATCAGAAGACCAAAGAAGCAACTGATGCAGCAGATTGCCTACTAAACTCTAGAGTCAGATAGAACAGGGTTAAAACCCTACGTTTAACCTGGTTTTTTAAAAGGGCTTTTAACCCAGTTAAAGCGTTTAGCAGCTAACACCAGGCAAACTGCTTTACCTATCCATCCAAGCCTTGGTCCTTTCTTCTGCAAACGGAGCTGAACACATCTACCTCGCCTCATTGAGTTTTCATGAAAATTACAAAGGGAGAACATGCCTGGCATGTAGCACTCAATGTTACCTATTATACAGCTTTCTTTTCTTTTTCTTAAGAAAAATATTCTTAAAGTGCATTTCAATGGTAAATTTTTAAAAGAACTGCAAAAAGTTTCAAAAAGTTTAGTAACTTTTCTTTCAAATTAAAAGAACAAAGAAACAAACTGGAGGGGAGGGTGAAATCAAATAACACACTCTCCCTAAGGACAGGAAGAATGTTCCCATGCCATCTGCTCTTGTAGAGCAGGGTCTGTGGGTTCACAGGACCGGCTGGGAGCCTTGAGGCTCTCAGAACCCGGCCCTCTTGGCAGTGGCATCCTGCCCATGGGACTTGCAGGACATGTTCGCAATTTGTTTTTATTTTTAGACACATCTGCAAATGCAGTTTGAAAAATACCAGTCCTCACAAAACCAGGGCAATTTTCTTCCGAGTTTTTCTAAAGCTGTAATTGTCACTGCCTTCCTTATTCAGTCAAAGCACAACCTCATCTTGCAGCATGCAGCCAAGTATAACCACACAACCCTGCCTGCCTTCCATTCAGCATCTTACCCTTTGCTCGCTGCATTTTCTGCATGTGACTAAATGTGCTGTCTTCTTCAGCTAAGAGGTTCTACTTAAGTTCCCCAGCCTCATGAAGGGCCACTGCCTCAGATTGCTTATAACAGACCTGCTTATAATTTTAACCTTGTCATCCAGAAGCCGAGGCTCAAGGTGGAACGGGACAGCACATGCCAGCACCCACCCACGTGACTGACTGGACAATGGTGACTAATTTTTCCCAGAAGGTATAAGCTGAGTTTCCTTTGCACTTCCCACTTTTTCAAGAGTTTCCTCTCATGACCACATGAGCTAATTAGGGTTAGGGGCACAATCTGGGCCCCACACCAGGCAGGCCTCAGTCCTTTGCTCCATGCTCAAACCGACAACCCCTGGCATACTTTAAGAAAGTCCCAGTAAGTGACTCACTCAATTGAACAATCGATACCCTTATCGATACTGATGCAACTGTGTTTCACTAGCCAGTGATAACTAAAAATCAGACAGGAAGAGAGGTGGCCATTGTTAGAAAACAAAAAAATTAAGAGGGCTTACTTTTCAGAAGAATCCCAATAAATCTAAAAGAAAAATTAAGAGGGCTTACTTTAAACACACGTGTTTCAGGTTGGATTAAAACTGAAAGAGCTGGGTATGATGGCACGTGTCTGTAGTCCCAAATACTCAGGAGGCTGAGGTGGGCACGATGCTTGGGCCCAGGAGTTCAAGATTAGCCTGGGAAACATAGCAAGATCCTGTTTCTTTTTTGTTTTTGAGACAGAGTCTCGCTTTGTTAAGCAGGCTAGAGTGAGTGCCGTGGCATCAGCCTAACTCACAGCAACCTCAAACTCCTGGGCTCAAGTGATCCTCCTGCCTCAGCCTCCCAAGTAGCTGGGACTACAGGCATGCAATCCCATGCTCGGCTAATTTTTTCTATATATATTAATTGGCCAATTAATTTCTTTGTATTTTTAGTGAAGACGGGGTCTCGCTCTTGTTCAGACTGGTTTCGAACTCCTGACCTCGAGCAATCCGCCTGCCTTGGTCTCCCAGAGTGCTAGGATTACAAGTGTGAGCCACCGTGCCCAGCTGCAAGACCCTGTTCCTAAAAAAATTAAAAAGACTTGACAGATTTCTTAGCTTGACAATGTGTGAGGAACTTGTGGCAGCTAATTCCAGAAACCACAAGAGCTTTGGCCTGAAATAATGATGTAGCAAGAAATACTGGAAAAATTGTAAGAAGAGCATGTGTCAAATCAGAAGGGAGAAAGATGGCTGGGCACAGTGGCTCATGCCTGCAATCCTAGCACTCTGAGAGGCTGAGGCCGCCGGATCTTTTGGGCTCAGGAGTTCGAAACTAGCCTGAGCAAGAGCGAGACCCTGTCTCTACTAAAAATAGAAATAAACTAGTTTGGCCGGGTGTGGTGGCTCATGCCTGTAATCCCAGCACTCTGGGAAGCTGATGCGGGCGGATAGCTCAAGGTCAGGGGTTTGAAACCAGCCTTAGTGAGACCTTGTCTATACCAAAAATAGAAAGAAATTAACTGACCAACTAAAAATATATATACAAAAATAAAAAAAAATTAGCCGGACATGGTAGCTCATGCCTGTAGTCCCAGCTACTCGGGAGGCTGAGGCAGGAGGATCGCTTGAGCCCAGGAGATTGAGGTTGCTGTGAGCTAGGCTGACTCCACGGTACTGACTCTAGCTTGAGCAACAAAGTGAGACTCTGTCTCAAAAAAAAAAAAAAAAAGAAAAAGAAATAAACTAGCTTGACAACTGAAAAAATATATATAGAAAAAATTAGCTGGGCGTGGTGGTGTATGCCTGTAGTCCCAGCTACTGGAAAGGCTGAGGCAGGAGGAATGCTTGAGCCCAGGAGTTTGAGGTTGCTGTGAGCTAGGCTGATGCCATGGTACTCTAGCCTAGGCAACAGAGTGACTCTCAAAAAAAAAAAAGAAGAAGGGAGAAAGAAACCACAGGAGCAAGGTGATGCTCACAAGTCACCAAAAAATGCCATTTTTTGGCACGTGCATTTTTTTGTGACTTTAAATTTTATTTTTAAAAATTATACAATGAAATTAACTCTCTGGAAGTGTATAGTTCTGTGAAAGACAACACATGTATACACCTCTGTAAGCACTACTAACAGGACACAGAAAAGGCCTACCATTCCAGTGATTAATTCTACAAATAATTCTTCTCCAAGCTTACTTTAGCCAATAAAGGGTACAATGTAATTAGGGCAGCAACCATAATCTACCACTTGTCATTAAAATTAAGTGCCAGGGAAAAAATCACTACATCCCAACCTCCCACTAAATTATTTTTGCTGGTTGGCTAGTGACCTCCATGTGTTTGTATATCAGATAATTTGAGGTATTTAAACTTTTCATCATGGTGTCAATACAATTCATATAAGCATGTTGTTTTCTTCCTCATTGTTTCAGGGGTTTTCCAGATGGCTCTAAAAAGTGGCAGGTGAGACATTCCTACTAGATATTAAGTTTTCACCTAATCACACCTTTATCAGGGTTGACTTCAATTTTTCTCTTCCTAATTATTGGACATTCTGCCATGCTTTTGTTCACATCTTCTTGCTTAGGAGCCAAGAAGGGACCCAAAAGGATAATGTGTGAAGAAAATGTGTCAGTGTGGCACCCTTTAATAAGATTATTGGGGCTGCCAGGCATGGTGGCTCACGCCTGTAATCCTAGCACTCTGGGAGGCCGAGGCGGGAGGATTCCTCGAGGTCAGGAGTTCAAAACCAGCCTGAGCAAGAGTAAGACCCCGTCTCTATTACAAATAGAAATTAATTGGCCAACTAATATATATAGAAAAAATTAGCCGGGCATGGTGGCACATGCCTGTAGTCCCAGCTACTCGGGGGGCTGAGTCAGAAGGATTGCTTGAGCCCAGGAGTGTGAGGTTGCTGTGAGCTAGGCTGATGCCATGGCACTCACTCTAGCCTGGGCAACAAATTGAGACTCTGTCTCAAAAAAAACAACAATAAAAACAAACGAACAAACAAACAAAAAAAGATTATTGGGGCTGGGCACAGTGGCTCACACACCTGTAATCCTAGCACTTTGGGAGGCTGAGATGGGAGGATTGCTTGAGGCCAGAAGTTCAAGATCAGTTTGAGCAACATAGCAAGACATTTTCTACAAAAAATAGGAAAATCAAGTGGGTCTGGGGTCACGCAGTACTCAGGAGGCTGAGGCAGGAGGATCACTTTAGCCCAGAAGTTTGAGGTTGCAGTGAGCTGTGATGATCCCACTGCACTCTAGCCTGGGCTACAGAGAGAGACTTTGTCTTAATAAAATAAAATAAAATAAATCATTGGGATGCTTACTATCTTGTCTGCTGGGTCCTAACTGGCCTCTCTCCTTATTGTGATGGGTGGAACGACATAAAACTTTCCTGTTAAATTACTTCTTCAGCAAGAAGATGGCATTTCTGGTGAGACACACGTTTCGTAGCAGGAATTTTTATGTGACAGATTTTAATGGGTCTGGTTTTTAATCTGTGAATTTCAAGGGCCACTTATACACTAGCTAACCCACCTGCAGGAACCGGCCGCTCTGACTCCCCTCTCTTCTCGAATCCAAGAGGCTCTCTCTACTCATTTAGCAAACATTTACTGAGCACTACTAAGTTATCAGACACCAGGTTAGTGGCTGGGGATGTAAAACTGTCAAGAAGATACAGTATCTTGCCCAAGTCCCAGTACTGAGGAAAGCTTGAAAGAGTCCTGCATGGTGATATAAAATCGGAAACTAGGGGTGAATGGTTACAAAAAGAGAAAAAGTAACTGCAGGGGTGGAAGCGGGGAGCAGGTAACAAAAGCATCTTCTCCATCCCTGTGGTTTATGTACCAAGCTAGCCTTAAAGCCTCACTTCCTTGCCTCAGTTTCCTGCAGCATAGCTTTCTAGCACTCTAAGCCACCATGCCCTGTGGTGCGTTAAACTTTTGCAGTTAAGCATTCAAAAGTTACTTTAAGAAAGGTGACGCTGAAGCTTTTTAAACCCTATTCGTTAGGCTTTACCTGCAAAATTCTTCCAGATGGGCCACCTGAGCAGTCAAACTCTTTGCCTTTGTAAAAACACGTTGTTAAAATATAAATCCATACACACATATGCACTGAAAGACAGACGCACATATGCATGTTTCAGCACACAGGCCCTCCAAATCGGTGCTGCACAACTCACCGCTACGGCGAGGGCAAAGTCTGCGTGGGAAAGCAGGCTTACAATAGAGGGGAAGGGCCGGTCACGAGGGGCGGCGCGCGCCCCAGGCTGCAGCTCCGTGGCGGCCAGGAAGGCCTCGCGCCAGGCGCGGTGCACACCCAAGGCGCCGGCCCGCCTCCAGCTCCCGGGCAGCGAGAACCGCGAACCGCCGTGGGACGGCCGGGAGCGAGCGCTGCGCCACCTGGCGGCGGGGCCCGTCCCCGTCCGCTCCCAGCTGCCGCCGCCGCCGCGGCCGCGGGCCTGCCTCGCTCCATTTGCGGGCTCCGGAGGCTTCGTTCCTCCGAGCGGCGGCTCCTCCGGCCTCGCGCTCGCCGCCTGCATCCCCCTCCAGTCCCCGCCCCCTGCTCTGACACCCCCTTGCACACGCCGAGCCGTCCCCCGCCGCAGCCCGGCCGAGCGCGAGCGCCGAGCCGCCGAGGGCACCGCAGAGCCTTCCGGCGGCCCCGGCCGCTCCACCGCGGCGGCCGGCGGGGGTGCGGGGCCGGCGCGCGGCGCGAGTGGGGCGGCAGTGGCGCGGCGGCGCGGACCGTTCCACTGCGCGTCTCCCCCGCCCGCGCGGCGCGCGTGCTCCCCGGAACGCCATGGAGCCGCCGCGTTCCGAGCGGGCACAAAGGGGCGCGCAGCACAATGGGCGCGGCGAGCCCGTGGGCGCCGGGTGCCCGCTCCGGCGGCTCGGCCCTGCGCGGGGGTGGGCGCCCCTCCCGGCGGGCGCGCTCAGGGCAGCCCCCCTTCGCGTCCCCTCCCCTGCTCCCGCCCCCACCCCGGCATGGATGTTGCAGTCACTCTTCCGTCCGTCTGCCCCGGAGCCGCCGCCGCCGCCGCCGCGCGGCCGGCTCGATCCGCCCCGCACTTACCTGGGACACGAGTTCTGTACTTTGCAGAGCGGGCCCGCGCCGAGTTTGGGCGCCACGTGGGGGCAGGGCGCGGGGCCGGGAGTGGGGGCCGCGCGCGGAGGGCCTGGCCGGGGCGGCCCGCGGAGTTGCTGGGGGCGGCGGGCGGGCGGGCGCCGTGTATTTTCCCCTCTCTTTGTGTGTGTCCGTGCGCTGCGCTCTCGCGTGACGTGACGGGACTCCGTGTGTCATTTCCGCACAAGGACACAGGAGCCCCCGCTGCAGTGGAACCACAACCCCTCCGCCCCCACCCCCGCCCGCCCCTCCCCCTCAGCGGGGCACACGCGGGACCGGCGGCGGCGCTCGGGCGTGAGCGGCCGCGGCGGGGAGCTGGGGCGCGCACTCCGGGGACCCGGGCGGCCCGGCGCGCTCGGCCGGCGCCGCGCCGCTCCACGTGGGCCCGCGCCGGCTGCCTGGCGGGGGGCGGCGGCCGCGCACCCACGGCGCGCCGGGCCGCGCGGCCCAACAGTGTCCCCTGCGCGCCGTGTGTTCTGGACCCGCGCGTCATTTCTCTGAAACGTGGTTCCTCAGACCCGAGAGTTTGGCCCGGAAAGCCTCTTTTTTCTACTTTTTTCGCCCCGCGGGACGGCGACTGTGCGGAGCGTCTCCTCCTGGCGCCCGCGCCTCTCCCGCATTTGTGGCTTCTCGCCTGCGGCCCCGGCCCCCAGGCCGGTGTTCCCGCGCCGCGCCCGCCACAAAGGCACGGGGCGCGCGGCCCGGGTGGCCCCGCCGGCCCCACGGGGCGGCATGGAGTCTGGCGGGACGCGGGAGAGCGACCCGGGCGCTGGGAAACGCTGGCTCTGGCCACTCCCCCGGCAGGGTGGCCGCCCTCTGTGGTAAAGCTAAGAGCTAAAAATCTGCCTTGTACTTGGGACCGAAGTTTGGGGCTAGAAGCTGCGGAGCGAGCGATTCCGAAGCGCGCGCTCTCACAGACCTGCACGCCACAAATACAAACCCACGGGGTATCTGCGCCGAGCGCTTAAAATGGGAAAACACGAGCCACCAACTCAATAAAGGCTGGTTCTGCCTACTCCCCGCTCCCGGACAGTAGATCCCAACCTGACAAATAGCGAACCTACCCCTCGGGTATTTTTTCGAGTCCCAGTGGTTGGGGGGAGGGGCTGGGTGAGAGTCAGGGAAGCCCAATTCAAAAGCCACGTTTGTATTTTAGGCAAACAATGAGAATGTAAATTTTTTAAAAATCCTTTAATTTGCCGATTGAAGAAAGTATAAAAAGAAAAATGCAAATGGCCCCATCTGCTGCTCACAGCTGACTGGCTGCAAGGGAGGACCATGTGGCCCAGCCCCGCGCGGTCAGTGAATAGGTAGAATAGATTTTTAAAAGAAGGCATATGCTGGCTCCTGGCTGCCCAGTCGAGGCGAGGGTTTGAATTAACGTATAGTTTGGGATTACCGTATCCTCCTCCACACCACTCCAATTGGGAATTTAGTAATAATGCAAGTTCCTCCCCTTCGAGTTTGAAATCAAAAGGCACAGGGTTCAGTTATCTGAGACCTTTGAGGAACTCTGTGGAACATTCTCGTCCTGTATTTGGATTGCAGACTTGGAGAAGTCAGTACTAATTGCTATGCAAAAGTAGCAAGCAGCCTGGGGAAACAAGCCCTGCATGGGGGGTGGGGGGCGCTTTTATAAAAGAATCTATACGTGCTCAGTGTCATTCAAAAAAGGTTGATGAAAAGAATGGGGCCGAGATTGCAGCCCTTCAAATTCAAAAGACTTGGGTCGCCCTATCTACATTTAAAATAGGGCGGAGGGAGAAAGGGAGGAGGACTGCTTGGGGGAGAATGGTTAATTTATACATTCTCGGAAGACTGAGTGGAGGCACTTCGAATTCTGCCGGGAACTTGACTTTTACACTTGCACGTTAAATAACACGTAGGATACAGTACGTCGGTTGACTTAGTTAACAGATACAGCAGTTTTATTCTCACCTTCAATTTAATGTGACAGTTATAATTAGAATTTTAAAAGTAGAAGTTGCATTTCATTAGTTCAGTTTTCTAGGATTTCCCAGTAGAAGAGTTAGGAACAGTTAAGAGTAGCATTTAAGCTCATCTTGTATTTAAATCACTTTGCTGTAGTGCTTTAAGAATGTAATATGAACTTGTTAAATTTTTGGAAAGAGGCCTAGATGAAATGCGTGCTGTGAAGGGATTTATCTTTCGCCAGTTATTTACAGTGACAACTCAGGTATGTAATTAAAGAGACATGAAAATAATAGAACTATAGAAATAAATAATAGAAATTAGCATTTCTCTGTTCATGTTTGTCAAATACAATAATTTTATTAATAAATAGTGTCCAAGGCCATGCTTACCTGACTTAGCTGACCTTTCAAAACACAGCTTTCAGGAAGCTCAAACTGACCTTGGAAACTTAAGTATATTACATTTGCATAACTAGATCAATCTACTTAACAAAACAAGCTGTTTGTTTCAAATAAGTTATTAACGGAAATAGAACTCATTACTACCTAGGAAAGGAAATTACCTACCTTCAAAGATTTTGCATATGTATATGGGGTTTTCTTTTCTTAATAAGGGAAAGGGAAAATAATGGATAAAGGTGAAAATAAATGTATTGGCATAGTTATATCTAATTTTTGAAAGTTTAATTCTGAAAGTGCTATTGGATTGGTGATGCCTTACGAAATGTGAATAAACATGATAGAAGATGGGGACAGGAATGAGGTATAAAAAGGACAAACCCTGCCCAGTACAACCCTAAGAAGTCAGTAGTAGTTCATGGTTTATAATGATAAAGATTTGAAAAAAATAATAACCTGGTTTTCGGCGGTCTGCTAGATTTCAAAATTCTTAATTAGAAATGTGTTTTTCAAGATTTCAAGTTAGAGCTGCTGCAATTGATCTAGTCAACCCGTTTTCAATTTTATCTGAATAACATGCAGCAGAGGGAAATTTGGCTACTTGGCCATATAAAACACTCAAAACACTAAACTCAAATGGAAAATTACACAGCATTTAATAGTGGGATACATACATATGATGTAAATATATATAAGAGTGGCAGACAGACATTAAGTTTCAGATATCTGAACCGTTACTCTAAAGGTTTGTATCATTGCTAAAATATATTTATAGTTGCCAAGACAATATTTAGTAGTACTTTTTTTTCAGTAGTTAAATCTTAAAACAACGCAGCAGATTTCACTGTTACTTTTGAG
>VSMD01040221.1:0-19389 GCA_008750895.1 Mirza zaza
TGTTTATTTTTTCAAAGAACCAACTTTTTGTTTCATTAATCTCCTGAATAGCTTCCCTGTTTTCAATTTTGTTTAGTTCTGATTTGATCTTGTTGATTTCACTCCTTCTGCTGGGTTTGGGGCTGGTCTGTTCTTCTTTTTCCAGCTCTTTGAGTCGTTTCATTAGGTTGTCTATTTGTGATCTTTTTGACTTTTGGTTGTAGGCATTTAAATCATGCCATGTATCTTCTCAGATCACAGTGGAATAAAAGTAGAAATCAACTGTAACAGAAACTCACATTTCTACACAAAAACGTGGAAATTAAACAACCTCCTACTAAATGATTACTTCATAAATGAAGAAATCAAGATGGAAATAAAAAATTCTATGAAGAAAATGACAATGGAGAGACAAGTTATCAAATCCTCTGGGACACAGCTAAAGCAGTTCTGAGAGCACTGATTGATTTTTGAATGTCAAACTATCTTTGCACAGCTGGAATAAATCCCACTTAGTGATAGTGATTATTTTATACATTGTTGTATTCTATTTGCAAACATATTTTAAATATTTTTGTATTATGCACATGAGTTATATTAAGCCATACCTTTCCTTTCTTAGTATATTCTTATCTGTATTTGTTATTAGAGTAATGGCAGCCTCAGTGTATGAGTTAGTGTTTTCTATTCTTCCATTTTTGGGGAAGAGATTATGGGGAAGTGTTATCAATTGCTTTAAGAATGGAGCGAATTCACTAGTGAAATCCATCTAGTCCTGGTACTTTTTTATTTTGAAGGTTATATTGGTTCCACAGGTTATATTGGTTCCTATTCATATGATTTAATTCTTTTTGTGTGAGTTTTAGTTTGTGTGAGTTTACTTTGTGTCTTTCAAGGTATTGATCTGTTTCATCTAAGTTATCAGATATGGACATAGAAGTGTTCAAATATTCACTTATTATCTTGATAATATTTAAGGGATTAGTAGAGATAACTTTCATTTCTCATATATGTATTTTTTTCTTATTTATCCTGAATAAAAATTTATTAATTTTGTTGTTCTTTTCAAACTACTGGCTTATGGTGTCATTGATTTCTCTATTGTTTTCCTATTTTCACTCTCATTGAGGTCTGCTTTAATTTTTATGATCACTCTTTTCTACTTTATTTAGGATTAAATTGCTCTTTGTTCTTTAATTTCTTTCATTGCAGAAGCTTATATTGTTGATTATTTTATCCACTTTCCTAATATAGGCATTCAGTCTTATATGTTTACTCAAATCACTGCTTCAGTCATATCCTACATATTAAGTTACATTTTCATTTTTGTTTATTTTAAAATATTTTTTAATCATCCTTGAGACTTTTTCTTTGACCTACGTGTTACTTAGAAGTATGTTGTTTGATCTCCAAATATTTGTGGATTTTCCAACTATCTTTCTCTTACTGATTTCTGGTATAATTTTGTTGTGGTTAGAGGATATATGTTGTATAATTTTTACTTTTAGAGTGTACAAGATATATTTTAACCAGTCTAATTCCATCATCAAATAACACTATACCTATTCACATGTAATGTTGATTCCTTATGAAAGACCTAATTTCTCACTTTCATCACTTGTGATATTTCTGGCACGCATGTCACTTATTTATATGCTATAATCGCCCAATATGTGGCTAATTTATTGCCACATCGACCAGTTATTTTGTTGAGTGGGGGCAAGGGAAATATATGTAGCCTTAACATTTGTACCCCCATAATATGCTGGAAAAAATTTTAAAAATTAATAAAAAGAATAAAAATAAAATATATTATTTGCTTTTATTCTTTTTTTTTTTGATGTTGTCATTTTTATTCTCCCTTAAGAATACTTTTAATATTTCTTGTGGTACATGTGTACTGGTGATGACTTTCACCAGTCTTTATATTATTGGGAATGTGTTTTTTTCTCCTTCCATTTTGAAGGTTAAGCTTACTGGATATAGATCTTAGGTTGATGTTTGTTTCAACACATTAAATATTTCATTTCATTCTTCTTGTGTGCCTGGTTTATGTTGAGAAATTGCCTATAATTCTGATTCTTGTTCTTCTATGGGTATTAGGTATGGTATTTTATCTTCTGAATTATATATGTCATTGATTTTCTTCAGTTTGAATATAATAAATGCTGAGGTGTAGAATTTTTGCTATTTATCCTGCTTGGTGTTCTCTGAGTTTCTGGATCTGAGGTTTGATAGCTGTCAAAAATTTTGGAAAATTCTTGGCCATCATTACTTCAAATATTTATTGTTCTCTGGAGTTCCTGTTATACATAAGTTAGCACCATTTGGAATTATACCACAGGTCTTTGATGTTCTGTTCTGTTTTTGCCATTCTTTGTCTATGTCCTCTTCTCTTCTGTCTCTTATAAGGACATTTGTCATTGTATTTGTGACCCACCTTGGTAATCCCAGATGATCTCAACTTTTGGTCTTTAACATGATCTCTACTTGTGGTCTTTAACTTAATTACATCCTTTTTTTACAAATAAAGTCATATTTCCAAATAAGATCACTTTAAGAGGTTCAGGGTAGCCATGTCTTTTGGGAGGACCACCATTCAATCCACTAGAGACAGTATATTTAGCATCATTGTATAAGTACTTGCTGAATTGTATCTAGTTATATTTGAAATATTAATAATTACTTTTTTACTCAAAGTATTTTTTCTGTATAAGCAATATGAACATCATCTGGAAACATTTTAGAAATGCAGAATCTCAGGTCTCGCACTCATATAATTGAATTAAATATTCATTTTTACAAAATCCTTAATTGTTTCATAAACACATTAAAGTTTGGGAAGAGCTGATGTAGAAATATGTGGAACAGAAACTAGATAATATATAGAAATTAAGGAGCTATAAATTTAGAAACCAAGTAACAAGTGTTGCAAATTTTATAAAAATAGAAGTAAAAAATATATAAAAGTTGGAAAAGCAAAGAACTGTGGGTAGTTTAATGTATCCAGAGCACCCAACTCAGAAAATCTAGGGGAGAAGAAAAGCTTGATCAAGTGAGTTATATCAAATTAATTATATACCACTAGAAACAAAAAAAATCACCTTACACATATAGCAGTACACTTTGCTTGGATTAGCTGTATCAGTGTTCTTTAAATCCACACAGATCTGGAATACTTAAGACTCGCCTGGATATCTTGTTAAAACACATACTTCTATGTGTACCCTCAAAGTTTCTGATTTAATAGGTGTAGGGCAGGCCCCAGAGGTTTCATTTGTAACATGTTCTCAGGTAAAGCTGATGCTTCTCATCCAGAGACCACACCTTAGAAAATTTTTTCCTTATAGTTATTCATAGCATTTAGGCAGATATACTAAGAAAAGAAAATGCCTAAGTTCCTTGAGTTCCAGATTTCCTTCAGAACTTCCTTCTTCTCAGATTTATTTTAACAAAGTAGATCATTTTAAGATTTTTTTCTACTTATAAGAGAAGCTAGTGATAGTATAAATGAAAGCAAACTTTAGATGTGAAAGATCTGGATCAGTGGATCAATGTAGTTATAACTTTGTGGTTTTGTTTTTGTTTTTGTTTTTTTGTTTTTTTATGGTGACTTGCTAACTGAAACCTGTTAGCAGAATTAAATTGACCAAAAGAAGTCTCCCAAAATATATTTTACTTGAAAAAATTAACATATGAATTCCACTCCTTAAAAACCTTTTAAAATATTCTATTGGGAATAAACAGAAATCTAGGACAGTTTTTTTTATTATTATTTTCTTAAATTTCAGAATATTATGGGAGTACAAACATTTTTGTTATACATCTTGCCTTTGCATCACCCAAGCCAGAGCTATAAGCCTGCCGTCCCCCAGATAGTGTGCTCCACACCTATTAGTTATGAATTTACCTGCCCCTTCCACTCCCTTCTCACCTGCCCAGCACCCTATGAATATTACTTCCATTCATGCACCTAAGTGATCAGTTAGTACCAATTTGATGGTAAGTACATGTGGTGCTTGTTTTCCTATTCTTGTGATAATTCACTTTGAAGAATGGGTTCTAGCTCCACCCAAGATAATACAAGAGGTGCTAATTCAACATTGTTTTTTATGGTTGAATAGTACTCCATGGTATACATATACCGTATTTTACGAATCCACTCATGTATTGATGGACACTAGGGTTGTTTCCATATCTTTGCAATTGTGAATTGTGCTGTCATAAACATTCGAGTGCAGAATTCTTTTTTATAAAATTATGTATTTTCCTTTAGATAGATGCCTAGTAGTGGGATTGCTGGATCAAATGGTATTTCTATTTTTAGTTCTTTGAGATATCTCCAAATTACTTTCCACAGAGGTTGTACTAATTTGCAGTCCCACCAGCAGTGTAAGAGTGTTCCTATCTCTCCACATCCATGTCAGCAGTTGTTGTTTGGGGACTTTTTGATAAAAAACATTCTCACTGAAGTTAGGTCATATCTCATTGTGTTGTGATTTGCATTTCCCTGATGATTAGAGATGTTGAGCACCTCTTTATATGTTTGATGGTTATTATTCTGTCTTCTTTTCATGTTCTTTTCAAGTTTCTCTTCATGTTCTTTGCCCACTTTTAAATGAGGTTGCTTGATTTTTTTCTTGTTAATTTTCTTAAATTGTATATAGATTCCAATTATCAGCCCTTTATTGGATGTGTAGCATGTGAATATTTTCTCCCATTCTGTAAGTTGTCTATTCACTCTAATGATAGTTTTCTTGGCTGTCCAGAAGCTGTCTTATTTGATCAGGTCCCACGTATTTATTTTTGTTGCTGCTATGATTGCTTTGGGGGTCTTCTTCATAAATTCTTTGCCTATGCTGATATCTATAAGAGTTTTCCCAACATTTTCTTCTAGAATTCTTATGAATGTCTTAGATGTCTTAGATTTAAGTCTGTTATCCATCGTGAGTTGATTTTGGTGAGTGCAGAGAGATATGGATACAGTGTCAATCTTCTGCATGTGGTTATCCAATTTTCCCAGCACCATTTACTGAATAGGGATTCTTTTCTCAAGTGTATATTTTTGTCTGCTTTGTCAAAGATTAGATGACATTATGAGTATGGTTTTGTGTCACTCCTTTCCCAAAGGTCTATATCTCTGTTCTTGTGCCAGTCCCATGCTGTGTTGGTTACAATAGACTTGTAGTATATCTTGAAGTCTGGTAGACTGATGCCTCCCAATTTGTTCTTTTTGCTTAAGATTGCTTTTGCTATGGGGTCTTCTCTGGCTCCATATGAAGTGTAGAATTATTTTTTCTAGATATGCAAAAAATGATGTTGGTATTTTGATAGGGATTACATTGATTCTTTAGATCACTTTAGGTAGTACAGACATTTTAACAATGTTGATTCTGCCAATCCATGATCATGGTAGGGTTTTCCATCTGTTTATATCCTCTACAACTTCTTTTCAGTGTACTTTCTTTTTTTTTCTTTTTCTTAGAAAGAATCATTTTGTTATAATAAAACACAATAACCTCAGGGAAAATATTTTTTTTTCTAGTGTGGCAGTCAGTATGTTAAATATAAATGTTTGAAACTTACAAAAATATACTTTCATTTATTTCACTTCATCCTTTTCACAATTGATACTATACTTTTTATTTCTACATATGTTATAAACCTTGAAATACTTTGTCATTATGTTTGATTTATATAGTTCTTGTAAGTCCAAGTTTCCATCTTGATTTATTTCATTTCAGGCTGAAGAACATATTTTTAGCTTTTCCTTTAGCCCTTCTTTTAATACAAGAATTCAGGTGACATATACTCTTTAGCTGCATTTTATCTAAAATATTTTTATTTCACTTTCATTTTTGAAAGATAGTTTCATGGGATATAGCATTCTAGGTTGGATTTCTTTTTTTTCAGCACTTTAAATACATTATAGATAGACCTATATAACCATAGATATCTATATCTATTAATATACTTATAGAGCAATTTTAAGTAATTGGGTCATAAGAATGTGGGGCTAGAAACTCAGTTAAGAGTTAATATTGCAGTCTTGAGGCCAAATTCTTTCTTTTGTGGCATACCTCAGGTTTTCTGTTAAAGCCTTCAACTGATTGAATGAGGCTCACCCACGTTATTGTGGGTAATCTTTTTTTTATTAATTTTATTTTATTTTATCATATTATGGGGTACAAATATTGTTAGGGTTACATATATTGCCCCCGCCATTCCTTCCGCCACCCCCTGCCTTACCAAAACATCAAGTGTTTCCTACCCCCAGGTGCTGCGCATCGCACCTATTTTGTAAGTATGCATTCTTCCCCTCCTCACCCCTCCCATCTGCCCACCACCTGATAAAAGTTTGTTTGTTTTTTCTTTTTTTTGACCTTTGGGTTACATTGTATATCTTTGCCTTTCACTAGGAAGGATTAGAAGTATTCCCTCCCCCCCCAGAATGCTCACCACAACCCTAAGATGTGTACTTTCTTGAGAAATATTAAGATTTCAAATAAGCCAACAGTGTTTTCTATCTTTTATTTAAAAACTAGTATAATATCTTAGTACTGTATATGCTTAATTGTTAATATCAGATACTTATGTCTAGAGACCTAGTTTTAGAGTATATTTCTTAAATGAACATTAATGAATACAATCTTAAATCATATACCATGGTTTAGTTGGGAATAGCAGACTTTCAAGCTCTAGGAATAATTTCTAAATATTTCAAAACTTCCCTCAAAGTTATCACTGAAAGAAAAATATAGAGATCTCAAGGTGAAAATAAATGTAGTCACTTTATTATTTTGGTCAAAATGTTTGTTTTTGTTTTTGTTTTTTAAAGGTGAGGTTTGCTTTGTTTTCTAGGCTGGAGTGCAGTGGCACAATCACAGCTCACTTCAGCCTCGAATTCCTGAGCACAAGTAATCCTCCTGCCTCAGTTTCCAAAGCAGCTTGGGGTACAGACATGAGCCACCATGCTGGCTCCTGAGTTGCCTCGAAATAAAAAATAAAACAAAACACAGTTTTTCAAAAGGATTTTAACTTTTGTTTCAGAATAGATAGTTCAAGTTTAAAGACTAGAAACCAATAGCAATTGAACTAAGGATAAATGTGTAAATATTTGAGGAGTTTGAAAATTTGACATTTATTCACTTGTGGAACAGGGACTTAAAAAAAATATTGAGTTAGTGAGTTCACAAGGCAAAGAATTTGTCTTCTCTAAAACATCCAGGAGGTAAGTCTGTTATAAGAAAGTATGATTCTTACCAGACAGAGAAGCTTATTATATCAATAATTAGGATTTTTTGCATTTGCACATATCATCTACAATTCTGTAGAGGATCAAGAAACTGAACTAAGACTTTGAAAATGTTTAATCATCTCTGAATCAAACAACATAGAAGATAAATTCATATCAAAGGGACTTAGAAAGCATTCACTTTGGTTCCCTGGGATATTTATAGCCATACTAATAATTATTTTTTTATATCCATCACTACTGACTTTAAAAGGCAGTTAATAAATGGCATTGAATAAGTAAGTAGGCAATCCCTAACCAACTTAGAATAGAACAACAGTGAGTTCTCTAGAGCAGTACAGAAAACACTTGTAACTACTGCTGACAGAGGAGTAACCCTCTCTTATCCATTCATGAGCTCACTTTTCCCCATGTCTTTATTTCTCCTTACTAGGAGATTGTTATTAGAAATATTGAAATTTAATATTATTATATTTTAGAATGTATACAATTTTAATTATATAAACAAATGTGCATGTTTAATTTGTACCAAAACATTTCATCAACATTTTTTAAGCAGCAGATTTCTTTTATCATATTCCTCTTAGGAGTACATTTACTTATGATTTAATAAGTGCTACTAATTGATCATCACAATCAGGAATGATGAACAAGAATTTATTTTCAAGCAAGATGAAATAATAGGGGAAATTACGATGTGAATGGAATGACAGTAGATGTATTGTTTAATATACAATTATGCACCACATAAAAACATTTTGGTCTATGATGGATCAGGTATGTATGTTGGTCACATAAGATTATAATGCTGTATTTTTACTGTACCTTTTCCATGTTTAGATGTCTTTAAATACATTAATTATTACAATGGTGTTACAGTTGCCTATGGGATTCAGTATAGTAACATGACATACCTAGGAGCAATAGGCTAGCTATACTATGTTCCAGGTGTGGAATGTAGAGTAGGCTATACCTTGTAGATATGTGTACATACACTCTATAATGTTCACACAACAATGAAATTGCCTAACAATGCATTTCTCAGAATGTTTCCCTGTTGTTAAATGATGCATGATTGTATATCAATATGTGACATATACTATCTGCACAATTTGTGTACACTTAGGCCATTATGTTATTTACATTTTTATAAAAATATTAAAAATATATAGTACAATCCAACTTGCTGCACTAAACCTGAGTTTCAATAAAACTGATAAAGATTTATTTCTAAAAGAAAAAAATATAGTGTGCCAACAGGATTATTACTGACTAAAAAGGAAAATAAATGTTAAACATATTAAAGTATTCATTTAAATTGAGTAGAAATTGCATTGTTATATTTTTGTGAAATTATACTGAATTATCAAAAGTCATGAAGAAGGTGATATATTCATATATTTTATTTTCAATCATGTGAAAGCAGTAGGATTAGTAGTCTTGTAACAAATATTGTCTGTGCTCTTTTCACATGGTCCCTGTCTAATTTAGCACATGCTATACCTTTAATATTTTGAAGAAAAAGTACACTAAACATGTATATCAGCCCTAAATAAGCAAAGAAACATTGTAACATTCACTCTAATCATATCACTATTCCTGTCGTGTAACAATAGAATGCTAGAAAATAAAATTGCAGGACACAAACTTCAGTGTCAACTTGTCATCATGTTACATGAAAAGTAGTTATTAAAATCATTATGCTATCAACTTGTGAAGTTTGGATGCACCAAATATAGCAACCTGGTTTAATTGTTCTCCATTTTACTTTGAGTGAAAGAAAGAAAGTAAGGGGAATGAAAAAGTGGATGAAGCTGCATGTTTGAAGGATATTCTTAAAGGCCTTATATCAAAATGCAATGAAAAAATAATTCTCACCATGAATAGTGGTTAAAAGAAGACTTGTTTGTTGAACTTGGATTTCTTATTGTCCTCAAAAAGAGAGAAAAAAAGCACCTGTCTAATTGCCTGCAGAGGTTGAAGAAAAGCTGAGAAAAATGGTATCATAAAAAGTGCAAAAAGGCCAACTTGCCATTGCATAATATTTCTTTTTTTAATTTTTTATTTCAGGATATTATAGGAGTACAAACATTTTGGTTACATGTTATGACTTTGCCTCACCCAAACCATGATTTGAGGCATGTCCTTCCCACAACATTCACCACGTCCATTAGTTGTGAGTTTACCTGTCTCCAACCCCCTAATCCCTAAAGAATATTACTACCATGTGAGCACCTTAGTGTTGATCAGTTAGTGCCAATTTGATGGTGAGTACAGCTAGAAAACTGAATGATTTAATAAGTATTAAATCAGAATTCTGAATGATTCAGAAAACTGAATGATTAATAGGCATATGATGCCTATTCTTCCATTCTTGTGATACCTCACTTCAGAGGATGGGCTGAAGCTCTATCCAGGAAAATATAAAAGGTGCTAGATCACTGTCATTTTTTATAATTGAGTAGTAATCCATTGTATACATATACGGTATTTTATTACTCCACTCATGGATTGACAGGCACTTGAGTTGTTTCTACATCCTTGCAATAGTGAATTGTGCTGCCATAAACATTCGAGTGCAGATGTCTTTATTATAGAATGTCTTTTGTTCCTTTGGGTAGATTCCTAATATTGCTACTCTTTGAAATTAAACAGAACAAATCTCAGAGAGTCTTTTTTTTTTTTTTAATCCAATTGGTTTGAATGATGGACTGACGAGAAAGATTGTCATTGTGAAATCTCACGTACATTGTTTATAATTAAGTTTCCAATATAGCAATGTAGACTAACAAAAATACTTATTAAATCATTCAGTTTTCTAGCTGTTCCTTTTGGCCTTGCCTCTTTGTGCAAAAATCAATATGGCTTTGATAAAAAGCAAGAAATAGACTTGAATTCAATATTAGGTTTAGAATGCAGGATTATTTAGTGTTGAAGCATATGGCATGCTATGTTTTTTGTTTCCATTATTTAATTTATTTACATTTCTAAAATTCATTTCTTTAAATCACAGACATAGCAACAGAAAGATAATATTCCTAAATTTTATGGGACTAGTCTAATTCAATATTAATGTTTTCTAATAATATAAGACCATTAGATAGTTCAGTATAGACTTCTGTACTTTTTGTTCATTTAAATATCATAGAAAGAATAATAATGTGAATAAATATGTTATAAGCATATATCATATACAATATTATATTTTAATTTTACATCTACCTCATTTCATCTTATAACATAGATTTAACTTTTATAGCATATTTTAGAATCAGATAAATATATATTTTTCCTCTGCTCATTGAAATATGTAATTGTTTTGGGAAAAATACAATTTAGTTTTTGTCTAATTTTCATTGGTTGGGAGATTGGATTGATTTGTGCTCAAATTCATGATTTTTGGCAGAAGTAATATTAAATAATTAAATTCTGACAACCTAAATTATTGTGAGACAGAAATGTTTCTCCCATATATTCAAAGCAAGATACAGACTTTAATTCAATATTCAAATGAAGAATAATGTATATATGAAATTGTTAGTTA
The DNA here is from genome assembly GCA_008750895.1 of Mirza zaza. Lineage (NCBI taxonomy): Eukaryota > Metazoa > Chordata > Mammalia > Primates > Cheirogaleidae > Mirza > Mirza zaza. Next base: position 10,779 of record VSMD01040221.1, read on the forward strand.
CATTTTAGTGATAAAACATGTCATTTGATTTTCAAGTCATTTAAAGAGATTATATTTTACTCTTAATTTGTGCACTAATACACTTTTATAGCTAAAGAGGCATGACATTTGAAGAGCTAGAAAGTAGTCAAATGGAAATGTGAAGCCTATATATTTGGTAAAAACTGGTTTTAGAAACCATAAATAAACATTAAAATTTAATAAAATGTTTTATAAATTACAACAAAACAATAACTATTAATGTTTAAAATATGTATTTGTAATATTTATTTTTTCTTTAACACCCTTGGACATATATATAGATATAGATATAGATACAAGCATATTTCTTAAAACAATCCATTGTAGACATATGTCTTTGTCTTAAAAAAAAAAAAAAGAGAAAAAGAAAAACCAGTACTTTGATTTCCTATTTGATTTCCTAAACTTCTACTCTTTAGGATTTTATAAAATATTGTCTTGGTTACTTTTTATGAACCCAATGTTAAACATTATCAGAAATCTAACTTAAATATTTTGTGTATATACCCAAATAGGAATTGAGATAGTTCATTACTGAAAGAACATCTGACAATATTTGAGGAAAACAGTCTGGAAAAGTCATAGATCATGCTATGTGTGACATAATGGATATAATTTTATAAAGACAAAATATGGAGTATTAATTTGATTATAAAGTATTTTAACATTTTTTCTCCCAGATAGTTAAAAATATACATTCTTTTACTTTTTATTTGCACAATTACATCTCCTTAGCAATTGAATTTTTACAAAATTTACATTTAAATGGAAGGGACCCAAAATAAGAAAGAGTTTTATCAAAGCAGAGCCATACCCATTTGTCTATGTACTGCTATGACCACTTTTTTCAGACAACGGCAGAGTTGAGGAGTTGCAAGAAATACCATATAATCTGCAAAGTAAAAAATATTTATTATTTTTATAGAAAGCTTGCCAACCCCTGCTATAGGTGATTATGATATTCGGTTATAAAATTCATCTAGATCTTAGATTATTATAATAACAAATCAATTATATGTGTTCACAGTTGCATACAGAGTCACACACTCACTTTTTTTAGATTTAACACTCAATCTGAAAGTCGTAGTTGATTTTTGGTCATTGTAATTAGTTTTCCCTAATATTGGAAACATTCTTATTCTCACAATATTGATCAAGTATACTGAAAACCATTCTACTATGTGAATTTCCACCAGAATAAGCAACATAGAAATAGTGTTAATAAAGTAAAATATCTCAGAAAATGTCTTCATATATAAAAGAAATTTTCATTAGGTGCCAAATTTTATAGTGCTTTATTTATAATATAATTATTTTCCTATCAACATTATTTTTTACAGACTCTTTCAAAGTATAGAATAATAAGACATTGAATGTACAGATGAATTTCTCCATGACAGGCACTGAGGTGTTACAAATTTGTAGTAAAAATCTGCCTGCACATTTATCAGATGTTCCACTTTGGGATGGCACACTATGGAGTTGGCAAATTATATTTACAATTAAATGTTAGGATTCAGCCAAGCCTATCAGGTATATAACATCAAAATCATTGGTAAGAAAATGACATACAGGTACCAGCTATACTGTGTAACAGTAGTATGCTCTTCATTCCTGTACAGTGTCAGTATCCTAGAATAGTAACTTGCTTTCTAAGTTGTTCACAGATAAAGCAGCTGTTTAATTCATTTATTAGTAAATTGAATCAAGAACAAATAACAACCACCTATTTTCAGTTTTATCCTAAACTAGTCAAATATATATTACTAAGATTATTAGTATCATGGTTTTTCTAGATACCTGCTAAACAACCAACATCTCTTTCTTTCTTATTTATTATTTTATTACAATGTATACAGCATAATAATGCATAAAATGCATTATAGTACAGAGATTGGGTTAGAAATTAAGTACTAAAGCTGGGTGCACTTGTAATTCCAGTTACTGAAGAGGATAAGGCAAAGGGGAGAACTGTTTGAGGCCAGGAATTTGAGGCTGTAGTGGGCTATGATTGAGGCTGTGAATAGCCACTACACTCCAGCCTGGGCAATATAGCAAGACCCTATCTCATAAAAAAATAAGTTAATAAAAAAGAAATTAAGTATTAAAATTTAGTATAAATGAATCTATACAGTATTCTAGACTCCACTTCAATTAATGTTTTAACATTTCAAATTTACAGTATAGCAATCAAAAACTTTATATCAAGAATTTGCTTCTCAGCTCTGCAGATTAATTTAGCAATGAATTAACATTACAGTAAGGTTGTAATTCTTTAAGAAAAGACGAAGCTACAATCACCCATCACCAGGAAGTCATTCAAACTTGGACCCAGTTACCAATCACTTTGTGTAATTTGAGTCATCCATGGCCTATACAAATACCTAAAAAAATAAATCCAAGATTTCTGAATTTGAACAGCGCTAGTGGCAAACTATAAAAAATAATCAATTTATCTAAATGTGTATTTAGGAAGCCAGTTCTATATTCACTTTCATGAAGATTCCAATATCAGCAACCTGACCCCATAGTATTTCTGAAAACAACTAATATCTAATCAGAATGAAAAATGGCAGTGCCAATAAACCATAATAATATTCTAGACCTGCTGACTCTAGTTCCCCAGCCACACATTGTAAGATTGAGATTTTTTGTGAGATATGGTCGGATTCCCAGAGGGAAAAAAGTAAGAGGGAAAATTTGGGTCTTGAAGTAGACATCGAGAAGAGCCAAAACCAATCTTTACATTTTCTTTCTGTACTCTCTTAATAGTTTCAGCTGAGATAAAGTTAAAAAACACGGGAGAATAAAGAATCTTTTATTTTCCTCCTCTTCTCTGACCGTTCTCTGTATCAGATTTGACCTTGGAGGCTCACAGAGGGAAAGTGAGGAGGAGGAAGGATACTCTTTAAAAAGCACATAGGCAGTGGCCAGCCAAGTTTTCAGATAAAGAGAACAAAACGGACAGAATTTCTAACAATATCATCCAAAAGAGAGGCAGCAGACTCTACCTGCTGGGAAGAGGGTAGCCTTTGGCATGGTAAAGTATTTTTCTTTCTGAGAAAAAAGACCTAAAACATTGGCTGGGCGCAGTGGCTCATGCCTGTAATCCTAGCACTCTGGGAGGCCGAGGCGGGAGGATAGTTCAAGGTCAAGAGTTTGAAACCAGCCTGAGCAAGAGTGAAACTCTGTCTCTATTAAAAAATAGAAAGTTATTAATTAGCCAACTAAAAATACATAGAAAAAATTAGCCAGGCATAGAGGTGCATGCCTGTAGTCCCAGCTACTCGGGAGGCTGAAGCAGAAGGATTGGTTGAGACCAGGAGTTTGTGGTTACCATGAGCTAGGCTGATGCCAGGGCACTCTAGCCCAGGCAACAGAGTGAGACTGTCTCAAAAAAAAAAAAAAAGAAAACATTATTAAGGAAAAGTAGGAAGATTTGGTGATTGTGAGGCTGTTGGCCTGATTGTATTTAGAGCTATTTTGTTGATGATGTATAATTTCTCCCATTCTCCAGAAAATCTAAGCAGCATTAATTTATCATGTTTGTTATCTTTGGTGGTAGTAATAAATACATAAAAAATAAATAATAAAATAGCATGTAAAATGAGGCACAAGTATTTAAGTAAAGCAACTCCACCTCACCAATAATGTATACCATCAAACAAATGCCAAAATAAATATCCAGTCATGTAAGCTATATATTTGTGTTATTGTGAGGTAAATATCCTCAGTGAAACAAGACTCCCACACTCCCAGATACCTGGGAGTCAACTGCAAGTGGAATAATGTCAGAAGTCACATTATTGCTCGATTTTATTATTTTATTATTTTTTCATTATTTCATTATTTTATTATTTTCATTATTTCATTATTTTATTATTTTATTCATAGAGAACAGTTAAAATTTTTATTTTACAGATGATAGGGTACTCTAATAGGCACTATGAGAATAAAACAATGTATAAAATTGGTCTCTAACCTCGAGGTATTCATATTCTGTTTAGAGAAGTAGTATATGTTATTCATGTAAAGATAACCAATATGAGAAAACATGTAACAAAACTATCAAATGCTTACTTCTGAACGATGAGATCAGACAAATTTGGGGAGAATTAAGATTTGAGCTAGATGTTGAAAATTTGGCAGGATTTAATCTAACAGAAAATAGGAAATTTCTGGAAAGAAAAACACTGTGCCAAATATTACTTGAGCATGTGATTACCTTGTGGAAAATTTTGCCTAATTTGAGAGTTTTTTAAATAACATAATACCAGGGGTAAAATTAAAGGGCTGATCAAAGATCTTTTCTATTTTGATTGCAGCAGAAACTTAAAAGTGAATGAAAAGATGTAGTTTTACTTTTCATTTATTCATCATTTTATTTAACCATTTGCCAGGGTTTTCTAAAGAAGATTTAATGTTATGGGATACCTTCTGACTCTACAGGCCTATCTCCCAGTATCCTCGACTCATCCTATGATAACCACCTAAAATACACTATGGTTCCCCAGACATGCCTTGCTTTTCCTCCCATTTGCTTTTTTTAGCCTGTACCATTTGTTCTATCAAAATGAATCTCTTCTTTGACCTTCTCCATTCTCAGATGCCTTCAGTATATGCATTAGATTCTTTACCTCCATAAGCTTGAAACACTCAGTATATGCTTTGAATATAGCATGTTTGCAACCCTATAATTAAAAGGTAGCCTTTTTTTTCCATTTTGTCTGCTGCTCTATTCCCAGCACTTAAAACAGTGCCAGACACATAGAAACTTCTCAAAAACTAAAGACTGACCTTTTTGAGGGTAGAGAAATTGTTTTATTAATCTCTTGAAAGCTGGAAACTGCCATGAAGTTCTTCATATTTTCATGTTTGACATAGTCTCATATGCAACAATAAATTTTTATTAAGGGAATGGTTGACTGGAAAGACAAATGGCTAACTTGAATTATTTAAAAGTACAAATTAACATGTTGGTAGAAAGATCACTAGCTTGAGAATTTAATTGTGAGTTCCAGTACTATTCCTATTCGAAATTGCTGTGTTGCACTCATCAAGTTAGTGAAGTTATTTAGATGTCAGTTTTCTCATTTGTTAAATTAAGGAGCTGGAGATTGTACAAGTATTTTACTTGTTAGAAGCTATTTTTACACATTCACCCAAGACATTCTTCAGTAAAACCTTTGCTTCAGAGGTTGCTGCTTTGCTCCACAAACACGTAATTTAACACCTAATTGTCTCCACATTATAGGAAATGAGAAAGTTGTCATGGAAAGGTCATTGAGGAGAATTTATTCAGCACAGCTTGGCAGTTTCTGGTTTTCAAGAGCTGCCTGGGATATAATCACTTGTCTGGAAGCTGAGAGGCCTTTCTAGACTCGAGTAGATATTCCTGATCTATTTAAAACTCACTTATATTTCTGGCATCTTTTTAAAACATGGGGACTTAATTTGACATATGTAAATGAGATCACTCTCACCTGGGTAGTTGCTCTTGCATAACTGTTGGGTTAATAGACATGGTTTTGAGCATTTCTTTTGTTTAGGTAGAATTTTAAGTATCAGAGAAAATCTGGTCCATTAAGGCCCTGACATTTTTAAAGTCCTGTAGCCCCTGTCTACACCACATTGTTACCATCATTTATCAGTCTCACCTCTGAGCTCTGCTTTGGGATTTATAAGAATATGTTACTTTTAGAAAATTAAAATTATGCTTGAGAAAGAAATTATCTAACCTAAACATTATAAAATGTATAGGTGTTTTAGGAAAAATGTTAGTGCTCTGATAAGTGGTTACCAATTTCTAGAATTTGAAAGTTAGTGAGTGACACAATGCAGTTAGTGTAAGAAATTCAGAAATCCACATTATTTATAGATTAAATATTCTACAGGATCCATTTTTACATGTGCATAGATGCTGCTAAAAATAAACATAAAATAATTGTCAAATCTATATTAGGTCTTGTCATTCAATATTTTCTCAAATAACATAATAAAATAAAAACCCTCATGCAGAGTCCACAAAATATTTGATATTCTTAAGCACCCTTGTTTTAAAATGTAAGACATTGTGAAAAAATATGAATTATGAGGATATAGTTCTATGCTTATAATTTTATGCAGTTTCTTATCTATTAAATATAAATATATATTTTAATACCATAGTAGTAACATGTTATACATAAGAATAATATATTGCTGCTTGACTTTATTTTTATGACTCATATTTTTAAAATATTTCTAAAATAGAGATCATTTAATTATATCTTTTAAATGTGCTAGTGTCCAGATTTGTGGGATATAATAAATTTGTTTATAGACAAGATCATAAGAGAGACTGTCATATAAAACAAATATACTAATCTTTAAAATACTTATACCATATAATACAGATAGTCAGCATCTTCTAATGAATGAAATGCTATCACATTGACTTTACCAAGATGAGGAAACAAGTTCATATAAAGGCCATGAACTTTTTGATCTGTTTTTAGTGTTTGTGTTGCTGTGACTTGTTACCTTATGCCCTCTTGTCAATTTGTCTTGTTTTGATACATATATACACCAAGTGCCTAAAATCTCTAAAATGTCATTTAAAAATATACAAGTACAGTACATAAGCTGTCATTTGACAAATGCATTGTGAACGCAAGGCAGGAACATAATATCTTTCACCATCCCATTTTCCTCACTGCTGATTCTAAGTTCCCTCAGGCAATGAAAGACTCTAGAGATTCCTTAATGGAATACAACTTTAGGCTACAACTTTATTAGCTTAAACAAAGAACATGGCAATTGTTCCCAGATGTATTCAGCAAGCCACTAGGCAGCAATGATACATAATTCCCCCAGTGACTGTTTGATATCTCTTTTAACATCGAATTGACTTTTACGATGGGAATCAGGCTCTCCCTCCCTCCTAATATTTATATTTGGAATATAGTTTTACCCTCAGAGAGGCAGCAAACCATTTGGCACTTTCTCCATTAGAGAATTTCAAGACTTAAAAGAAATGGTTTCTGTTTCCTGTTAAGTAATTGTAATATTGTGAAAGAGTGTTCTATCTCTTAAATTAAGCTCAAGGATTTCTCCTTTCCTGGGTATATATTTTTACAATTATTGAATGTCCAATGTTCCTTTTCATATTCTTCATGACTTCTTTAAAATTTAATCTTTAGAACTAATTTATGCCAACTTTAAGCATGCTGAAAAATGTCTCATTTATTAATATAAACTGGTCAATCAATCAAGTCCTCTTTAGATTTCTACAGTGTCACCCTTTATTTCCCCCTTAGTGTTGTCTCCCATGCTGTTTCTTGTTTTGTTTATTTGTTTTGTTTTTATTTCTACTTCACTTCTCTACCCAGATGAAGGACAGCATGAATGCTTGCTAGATATTTGAAACAAATTACATAACTATAAGTACTTTTCTGTCATTAGATAGTAAGTTATTAGTTGTTAGAGGGGAGGCTGAGACCAGGAAGGGTGAAATTATAAATGGTGTTTATGCTTAATTAAGGATTTTGAGATTTTTCTGAAATATCTGAGTAATTTAAAAAATTAGCAGTTCAGTAAATGATTAAGATTTGTACTTAACATGTAGAAGACTGAAACAAAACCCACGCTTTTCACCTCTCACAAAAATCAACTCACACTGTGTAACAGACTTGAACCTTAGGTGTGAAACTATTAGAATTCTAGAGGAAAACGTTGGAAATACTCTTCTAGACATTGGCCTAGGCAAAGAATTTATGAAGAAGACCCCAAAAGCAATCACAACAGCAACAAAAATAAACAAATGGGACCTGATCAAATTAAAAAGCTTCTGCACAGCCAAAGAAACTGTCAAAAGAGCAAACAGACAACCCATAGAATGGGAGAAAAGTTTCGCAAGCTACACATCTGATAAAGAGCTGATAACTAGAATCTATTTAGAACGCAGGAAAATCAGCAAGAAAAAATCAAACAACCCTATCAAAAAATGGGCAAAGGACATGAACAGAAACTTCTCAAAAGAAGACAGAAGAATGGTCAACAAACATATGAAAAAATGCTCACCATCTCTAATCATCAGGGAAATGCAAATCAAAACCACAATGAGATATCACTTAACTCCATTAAGAATGGCCTTTATCAAAAAGTCCCCAAACAACAAATGCTGGCATGAATGTGGAGAGAGAGGAACACTCCTACACTGCTGGTGGGACTGCAAACTAGTTCAACCTCTGTGGAAAGCAATATGGAGATACCTCAAAGCGATACAAGTAGATCTACCATTTGATCCAGCAATTCTACTACTGGGCATCTACCCAAAAGATCAAAAGTCACTTTATGAAAAAGACACCTGCACTCGAATATTTATAGCAGCACAGTTCACAATTGCAAAGCTGTGGAAACAACCTAAGTGCCCATCAATTCATGAGTGGATTAATAAAATGTGGTATATGTATGCCATGGAATACTACTCAGCTTTAAGAAACAATGGTGATATAGCACCTCTTGTATATTCCTGGATACAGCTGGAACCCATTCTACTAAGTGAAGAATCTCAAGAATGGAAAAACCAGCACCACATGTACTCACCAGC
>VSMD01040226.1:0-19710 GCA_008750895.1 Mirza zaza
TTTCAGGGCTATCTTAAATATTCTGGCCCTAGAAAATATAGTCCATACTTCATTACCCTATTATGAATTGTTAGGTATCCCTTTTCACCCTTCCCCTCTTGTATTTACAGAAGACCCTCTACACTCAGGATGCCCCCTTCCATGTGGTTATCACTAGCTACCAGCTGGTGGTGCAGGATGTAAAGTATTTCCAGCGGGTCAAGTGGCAATACATGGTACTGGATGAGGCTCAGGCGCTCAAGAGTAGTTCCAGGTAATATGAGCAGTAGAAACCAAACTCAGTGGATTGGATCATTCCTGTATATAAATGAATGAGATCAAAGAACATAGTGTGACATGGTCTTTGCATCAGCCATGTAACTGAGCAGAAGCCAGAAATTCCCTTTTATATTTTTTCATGGGACACAAATATTAATGCATAAAATATAAAGGTTCATATAAGCTTTTATCTCCTTATTCAATAATTGTTAATATGACATTTTAACAGGTTGTTTTTCTTTAAGGAAAATTTCTATAGAGAAAGGTGTCTTTTCCCTTTCTTTAAGAGGTTATTTTAAATGGGAGTGCTAAGTAGGAAGTAAAATGTTACATTATCTGATTTCTAGGTTCTTTATGTAGATTGTCTCCATCCCTGGAAGGTTATTAGACCTCCAAGAATCCTTTTATCTTAAGTTATATGTTTAAAGTATTTCAAATACCTTTGACATTCCAAACTGAATATAAAATGTTACTCAGTAGTATTAAACCTTAGGTTTGAGGCATTTTTATTAACTCTTGATGAGGCCAAAGAACTTTCTTAGAGGTCTGTGTTAAGTGGCTGGATGGTATTTTCCATGGAACTTTCCATTCTCTGAATGGCATTATTTCATATTGCATTCTTTTGAAGGAGGATACAGTAGCAAGGAAGACTAATTTTATATTTTCTTCTCATATCCTCTCTCCCTGTAGTGCTTCCTTCACACTCACACTGGAAGTGCACAGATTAATAATTTTACTGTAGTATAAATACTACAAATAAGTAACTTCTGATTAACTGAATTATGTCAACAAAACTGACCAAAGATAACAGAAGAGTTTATGAAACCAGAAATGACCCTACTCTGCCTATTTGAGGGCTATTTTTTTCTAAGCCCTAATATCATGTTTTTGGTATAGAAGAGTCAGTGCCCTTGAAATTTCCTATTCTCAGCTTTGTTGAATAATCTTTTTTAGTTGTGTACATGATGGCATATTAGATTCTGAGTGTTACTTTTTTGGAAAACATTTTTAGAAATCTGGGGTCAATAGAGTAATTAAAGGAATGCTAACATGGACTTTGTAACTTATTTTATTAAACAGTGTTCGTTGGAAGATCCTTTTACAGTTCCAGTGTCGGAATCGGCTTTTGCTAACTGGGACCCCAATCCAGAACACCATGGCAGAGGTAGGCACGAGTCTAAATCCCAGGTTTATGTCTTCATAAAACAGAATGGTGCCAGCAAAGCATAGAATTCTCTACCCATGTCCCCCTGGAGTGCTACTGCTCTATATGAATTATAGTCTCTTCATAAAAGGAAGAATTTGACTGTAGCTTTCCCTAAGTCATCTTTTAGGCATCATTCCTATTTTTTCTTCCCTTTCCCTTTTGACAGAGTCTCACTCTGTTGCCCGGATTAGAGTGCCGTGGCATGAGCCTGGTCACAGCAACCTCAAACTCCTGGGCTCAAGCAATCCTACTGCCTTAGCCTCCCGAGTAAGGACTTGGGCTGGGACTACAGGCATGGGCCACCATGCCAGGCTAATTTTTTCTATGTATTTTTAGTTGGCCAATTAATCTCTTTCTATCTTTAGTAGAGATGGAAAGAGACTTGCTCAGGCTGGTTTCGAACTCCTGACCTTGAGCGATCCTCTCGCCTCGGCCTCCCAAAGTGGTAGGATTTACAGGAGTGAGCCACCGCCTCCAGCCCATTCCTATTTTCTTATTCTCTGGCATAAGCCAATGAATTATTTTATTCCTTTATGTAATAAATAGTGACCTCATTAGGATATGTTATCCATCTAATGCAGAGATGTTTTTATGCTAGAGTAAAAAAGTAATATTATTTAACAGTGAGAAAAGCTGTAATAAAATTTTCTTTAGGAAACTTAATCATTTAGAATAACAATCAGAATGTTTTCTATAAAGCACCAGATAGTAAATATTGTAGATTTTGTAGGCCATACAGTCACTGTTGCAACTATTCAACTTTGGCTATGTAATGTGAAAGAAGCCATAGACGACACATAAATGAATAAGCATGGCTATGTTTTAATAAAACTTTATTTGCAAAAATATGTGCAACGTTTGGGGTTTGGACGCGCTTGGAGCTCTTGCTCAAGGGGTAGAGGGGCATGGGCAATGTATGTAACCTTAACATTTGTGCCCCCATGATACGCTAAAAAAAAAAAAAATAGGTGGCAGACCAGACTTGACAGGCCATAATTTTCTGACCCTTGGTGTAGTGTTATTAGTAGCAAGTTATGCTACCTCAGACTGTGTTCAATTGTGGAATGGATTTTAAAAATAAGATCTTTTAAACTATCCCACTATAAAAATCTGAGCAGCACTTGCACTTTCAAAGTTTTAACTTGAAATTAATTGAAAAATAATCACAATATCTAATAGAATTAAGGTTACTTGATAAGGCATGTGCTTGTACTCAATTCACTTTCTCTCACACTTACACCTGAGTCTAGACACATATTCACATAAGGACCTTCAACTTTCTCTCAATTTTTCTCTCCTAATATATCCTTATAAACTGTCATTTTATTGCCTTACAGCTATTTCATTTTTTCTTTGTTTCCAGCTCTGGGCTCTGCTGCATTTCATTATGCCAACATTATTTGATTCACATGAGGAATTTAATGAATGGTTTTCCAAGGACATTGAGAGCCATGCCGAAAACAAATCTGCCATTGATGAGAGTGAGTACCATTAAGAGCTTGCTTTCTTTCATCCTTTCTACCTATGAGTGTAGGCACCACATAATTGTATATTTTCTTCTCTGTGAAGAATTTTTCCTAAAGCATGCATAGAAGAATTAGGGCAAAAAAATTTTTTCTCTTATAAAATAATTATGTTCTTTGTATATATTTAACAGAGTCAAAAAAACAAAATAAGGACTAGTATAGGTGTTGGTTATTGTAATCTTGACTAATGAAGGCTGAAAGCTTAAGACTAAATGAAGTAGTAAAGTACTACATTTTGGCTTGCTGACTCCCTATTATCCACATATATCTTGAAAAATTCATATTAGAATTATATGCTTTGTGTAATAGGTCAAGGCTTTTTTTCCTGAGGTAAAACCAGAAAATATTAGAAGGGTCATTTTTGTTTTTTTCTACATATATTAGGATTTGTTTCAATTTGAGCATTTTTAGCTTTTTTTTTTTAATTTTAAAAGTGAGATTTAATAATACTATAGGAAATACAAATTCTCCTTCAGTTTTTCTTCTAATTAGCATTCCAGAAACCTTCCAGTGCTCTTATTCTTCTATTTATCCATTATAGTTTGAATTCCTGGGGAGCAGCAATCCTGTCTTTAGAGCCTAAATAATTATCAGAATGCTTACATTATATTTAGCCTTGTTTATCAGTACTTTTTACTTTCTTGAATTATAGCCTGATTTTAAGAGCTTCTAGGGTGTTTATTACATAGACATGAGGTGACATCTACTAATTGATTGTATACTATAAGTTGTTAATTTGCTGACATTCCTTGAAAGATAATTTTTAGGGAATACTGAGAATCTCAGATAGTTTTCATTAGATTTATATGAGATCTCTATTATTGATTTCAAAAAGGGTTCCTAAAAACTTGTAAAAGTGAATTCTAGTAAAAATAGAGAGTAGAACCTGATGGATTTAACCAGTCAACTATATCAAGATGTTACAGAAAATTAAAATTCCTTGCTTTTCTACTTGGGGAAAAAGTTCCAGAATACTTTCAGAGAATCATTGAGCCAAAAGGTATTTGAAGGGTTTAGTGAGAGATGAGCAATTTGTTTTGATTGTTTGTGTTAAATCAGTATAATGTTTTGGGGGGCCTCCTGGCATTTCAGATCAACTCTCTCGCTTACACATGATCTTGAAGCCATTTATGCTGAGGAGAATCAAGAAAGATGTGGAAAATGAATTATCTGACAAGGTAAGGAAGGAAGACCTCATGAGTTTAAGCCTCAGTATGCACCAACTTAGGGTTTCAAGGTTTGGGAAATTTTTTGATATATATTTAGTGGAAGGATAATTAGAATGTTTGAAGACTTTTAAACTTGAGTGGATCAGAGAGAACTTAAAAAGAGGCAAATAATCAAGGAAAGTAACATTTCCCCCCTTCTTTTTGTTTTATACTTTTCTTCTTTTTTTTTTTTTGGAGACTGAGTCTCACTTTGTTACCCAGGCTAGAGTGCCATGGCATCAGCTTAACTCACAGCAACCTCATACTCCTGGACTTAAGCAATCCTCCTGCCTCAGCCTCCCAATGTTTTATACTTTTCTAATGGGAGAATTTGAAATGTTACAAAAGTTAAAAGCATAGTGTAATGAACCCTCTTGTATTCCATCATACAGTGTCAGCAATGATTGAGTCATGGCCACCCCTACCTGTCTGGATTATTCTAAAGCAAATCCCAGATGTCTTTTAATTCATTTATAAATATTTTCATATGTTTTTCTAAAAGAGTTGGTCCTTTTAAAAACTATGTAACCACATGCCATTATCACCCCTACTAAAAAAGACAGTTCCATGATAATGTCACATATCTAGTCAGTGCTCAGATATCTCCATTTGTCTTTGTGTATGTGTGTGTATGTCTTTTTTAAAGAATTAGTTTGTTGAGATCAGGATATAAGCAAGGTCCACACATAGCATCTGGGTGATATGTCTCTTACATATCTTTCCATCCCTTCTTTCTTTTTTCCGCCTTATAATTCTTTGTTGAAGAAACAGAGTTTTTTGTCCTGTAGCGTTTCCCACATGCTGGATTTTGCTAAATGCATCATCATGGTATTGCCTAACATGTTACTCTGTCTCCTGTATTTCTGCAAACTGAGAGTTAGATGTAGAAGTTTAATGTGCTTCAGGTTATAGCATTTTTTCTACTTCAAAGCCAGTAATTTTTTATTGGGTGGGGCAGGATCCTTACTAGACTTCTGTAATTTTCTATTATCTCCCGCGAATCCTTCCCATATTCTTTGTCCTTCTTTTTCCCCCAGTTTCCAGTTGTCTGGGGGCTTTCCCCATCTTCCATAGATTCCACCTGTTCCTCATGATTCTACTCTCTGCCTAAAATGCATTTTCCCAGGTTATTGATAATATCTTGATAATTTCCTAGGTTCTCCTCTATCCCTGCTAGAAAGGTTTATCATTTTGAAATTAGTGACTCTGGAAGTTGTGGTAGGGATGTACAAATGGTTCTTGACTTACAATGAGGCTGTGTCCCAATAAACCCCGTTGTAAGTTGAAAATATATTAATATTTAATGCTGGCAACACAGCAGATGATCCCCAGCTTACTTTGATTTTCTGTGATTATTGTGATTTACTATGACTTAAATTTTTTTGACTTTATGATTGTACAGAATCCATACTTACTCAGTAAAAACTCTAATCTCATCCTAAGTTATCAGGAGGTCCTTGACCTATGTGTGGATAAACTCATAATGTCAGAAAATCACTATGTCAGGCAATGTACGTATACCCTCTTAAGACAGGACAAAAAGTGTACTTACGTTTTATCCCCTTTTCTAAAAATTTTGACAGATATTTTGTCAAACTGGCTGATTTTAGCTGAGAACTGTAGTAGCAGTGTCATAGGAGGAAAATACCTTATTAAATAAGTGAATCAGGCCAGGCACGGTGGCTTACTCCTGTAATCCTAGCACTTTGGGAGGCCAAGGCAGGAGGATCGCTCAATGTCAGGAGTTGGAAACCAGCCTGAGCAAGAGTGAGACCCCGTCTCTACTAAAAATAGAAAGAAATTAATTGATCAGCTGAAAATATATAGAAAAAATTAGCCAGGCATGGTGTCGCACGCCTGTAGTCCCAGCTACTCGGGAGGCTGAGGCAGAAGGATTGCTTGAGCCCAGGAGTTTGAGGTTGCTGTGAACTAGGCTGATGGCATGGCACTCTAGCCTGGGCAATAAAGTGAGACTCTGTCTCAAAAAAAAAAAAAGTGAATCCTTGAGGCATTTATATTAGAAAGGGCTTATAAATGATAGTGGGCTTATAAATGATAATTTTTTTGTTTAGTGGTAAATAGGTGATCAGAAAAGATGTAGTATGGTTGTTCTTAACCAGTGTACATGGTATACATTTCTTAACTATCCTTTAATGTTTCTAATCTCATTATAGTTAGGAAAAGTTAGAGAACACAATAAAGCAGAGATTACATGTGAGCTAAGTCTTGAATGATGAGTTGGCATTTACTAGGAAAATATGGTGGGAACAGGGTGCTAGGCACAGGGTGGCATGAGCAAAGGTAGAGTGATATTAAAATATGTAGCATGTTTTGGCAAACATTATTCAGACCATTGTGGCTAAGTTGGTAGTATGGGTGGAGAGCATGGTTGTAATCAAATGGATAACAGGGTGGATTAGATTATGGGAGGCCTTTTGTGCCTGCATATGAAATTTCAATGTTTTATTATAGGCAAAAATACACATTGCAGATTTTTTAGCACTTGAATTACTTTATAAGATTTATGTGGAAGTATTACTATACTAGAAGCAGGAGAGACTGGAAGCAGGAAGACCTAAAAATATTAGCAGTCTAGACTATATCAGATGAAGGCCTACAGTAGGGCAATGGGAATGGTTAGAATGGGTAAATATTGATAAATTTCCAGGCTGTATTAAAGGATTTTGGAAATGGTAGAACGTGAGGTGTATGAGAGACAAGGAAAGCAGAGCTGAAATAAGTTTGTCTTTGGTCAACTAAATGAATGATAAAGCTATTAACTAATTTAGTAAATGGTATAAATAGTGGAAAAGATAATTTTTTCCCGGATATGTCACATACACAATTGCTGCAGACTGAGTGGTACTCTCATAGTTAGTAGTTGAAAATATGAGTCTGGGGATGTTTGGGAATATATTTTTGCAAGTGACTATGGGTGATAGTTGGTGCTATTGGAGATAGAAGACATTGCCTGGGGAGAGCATGTAGAGTGAGTTACAGGAGAAGGCGGCCAAGAAAGGAACATTTTTTCTGGGTAATGATCTGCATCACAGGTTTATAGAGATAGTTCATATGTGTGTCTTATTTACTCAATCATAATCTGGTTTGTATGTGTTTTCAACTTTAAAATGATACTGAATTTTCTTACAAACTATTTTCCCAAGTATATGTGTTCTTACTGATTTTTAGATTGAGATTCTAATGTACTGCCAACTGACCAGCCGACAGAAACTGTTATATCAAGCACTAAAGAACAAAATTTCTATTGAGGATTTATTGCAGTCTTCTATGGGCTCTACCCAGCAAGCACAGAACACCACCAGCAGCCTCATGAATCTGGTCATGCAGTTTAGGAAGGTAAGAGCTTAGGTCGGCTGACTTGAAGTTGTCTTTATTAACCCACTTCAAGAAAAAGACTTTAACCTTGATACCAAATAAAGCCCATTAAAAACAGTGGAAAATGGGAAAAGTATACATTTTCAAAGGTAAACATTTGGCATTTGGGATCCCCCATTGTTTCATAGAGTAATATCTACACATGTCAATGTTGTCTTAGTATTTCTCTTCCTCCTAGGTGTGTAATCACCCAGAATTATTTGAACGGCAAGAAACTTGGTCTCCGTTTCATATTTCCCTAAAGCCATACCAGATTTCGAAGTTTATCTACCGTCATGGACGGATCAGGGTCTTCAATCATTCACGAGACAGGTAAGCAAGTCATAATATCTGTTTAACCTGAGTGTTTTTGTAATTTGGGATTTTATGGCTTAGTAGAGAATATGAGTTCCCCAACAATGAGGCATTTAAGCATAGGATGGACTAATATTGAGTGATCTTTTGGTAGAAATTTGAACAGTAGTACGGCTTTAACTAGATGACTTTAAAGGCCCTAACTAATATGCTAGAGACTGCTTCCACTCAGGAAACAGGTGCATGGTCCATTCTACACCTCTGAATTAGGATGGCCTAGGCTTCTGCATTTTATAATCTTCCAGAGGATTTCTCTGCACACCAATGTTTGAGAACCATGGTTTTAGAAATCTCCTTCTGTAGAGAAACGGTATAAACTGTGTTATAAAAATAATTGTCAACAACATTTAGCCTAATGAAACTGAAATTGAAACACATTTCTTGAATTTTACTTTGTGAGTTCTCTGTGATAGCTCCAGGTTAACATTTAAGTGTATGAGCAATGATAAAAGGCCAGAGCTGTAGTACTTTTTGTTTAGTAAAGTGCTAGAATTATGATTCTCTGAAATAAAATGAGACTACTTTGAACTTGTATCATCTTCTTATATTTTCATTAAGTAATTTTTACTTTTTGACATTTATCATGATTTTTGTCTGGTAATATGGCAAGAAACTTATTAAAAGTAGAAATTTCTTCAAAACGAAAAGATTCTCCTTAATTTGGAACCTCCAATCTAATTAACTTCCCATTATTTATATTTGGATTTGGATTTATTTTATTTTCTTACTTCACAGATGGTTAAGAGTTCTTCTTTCTCCGTTTGCACCAGACTACATCCAGCAGTCTCTCTTTCACAGGAAAGGTAGGTGTTTTGATCTTTGGGAAGGAAGGTATGTCAAGATTTTATCTGGGTGCTCTTTGTTTGGCTGAGTGACTGCTTTGAAAGTAGGGAGTAGTTTTGCCTATATACTGGGCCTTTTTTTTTTTCTTCTTATATTTCCTTATTCCTTTCTTATTACCCTCTATACTGGGCCTTTATAAAATATTGATAAGGTTTAATTAAGTAAATTAGTCATGTTTATCTATATAGCTCTATGATTTGTGGCTCTAGCAGGAAGCAATGGAAAATGGTTATATTGGCCTTCCATCTTTAAGAATTTCTTGCCAAAGTCAATGCTAGACTCTTGTTGTTTTTTTTTTTTTTTTTGAGACAGGGTCTGTTGCCCAGGCTTGAGTGCAGTGGCATCATCATCGCTCACTGCAACCTCAAACTTTTGGGCTCAAGCAATCCTCCTGCCTCAGCTTCCCAAGTAGCTGGTACTACAAGCACTTGCCACCATGCCCAGCAAATTTTTTCTATTTTTAGTGTAGACGGGGTCTCACTTTTGCTTAGGCTGGTATCAAATTCTTGACATTAAGCAATCCTCCCAGCTCGGCCTCCCAGAGTGCTAGGATTATAGGCGTGAGCCACCTTGCTTGACCATGTCCTGTCCTTTTCTTTTTCCTAGCATGATAAAAAGAAAAGGCATTTAGCCAAGGTTCCCAAAATCCCAAAGGTAACTGATGAACCATCTCCAGTCTGGTCCATGTGCTATATCTCATAGACTTGCCTCTTATACCTGTGATTATAGTATAAAGATATACACTGTGACTTCCATCAAAGTGGCTAGATCAGAACTTTTAGAATATCTTTTGATTCTAAAGTCAAAATTCAGCAGTTCAGCAGGTTTTAGTTGAGTATAGTGTCTTGGTTTGCCATTGAGTTTTTTTTTCTGAGACAGAGTCTTGCTGTGTTGCCCGGGATAGAGTACTGTGGCATCAGCCTAGCTCACAGCAACCTCAAACTCCTGGGCAATCCTCCTGCCTCAGCCTCCCAAGTAGCTGGTACTACAGACATGTGCCACCATGCCCGGCTAATTTTTTCTGTATATTTTTACTTGTCCAGCTAATTGCTTTCCATTTTTAGTAGAGACGGGGTCTTACTCTTGCTCAGGCTGGTCTTGAACACCTGAGCTCAAACCATCTGCCCACCTCAGCCTCCCAGAGTGCTAGGATTACAGGCGTGAGCCATTGCACACAACCTTGCCATTGGGTGTAAAATTATCCTTTGGTATTCCAGGGATTAATGAAGAAAGCTGTTTCTCTTTCCTTCGATTTATTGATGTATCTCCAGCAGAAATGGCAAACCTCATGCTTCAGGGACTTTTGGCCAGGTAAGAAGTTTGCTTATTGTTTGATAAGAGAGCAGTTGGGAATAAACTAGGACAAAAATTGGATACTGTGGAATATTTTATCATCTTAGAGAACCTCTCACTCTTTTTCTATTGTTATGAATAATGCTCAGTCATAGGTAAAGCTAGAAAAAAAAAGAATAAAATTGGAACAGTAATTTTCTTTTGATGATTTAATAATTACATGATTCTTCATGATATACCATGAAACTGTTTAGACTTTTCTTCCATATGCTACTAGAATGTTTTCAAATCTTATCATTTCTAGTTAGTCTCCTGTGTTTTACTTGCTCCTATAGTGCAAACAGTCACTGATGATTCATTTAGTTAGTGGTGATGGCCACATAGCCTCCCTCAAGTGTTCTGGGAAATTTAGTTCTGTGTTCTTATTCTTTGGTGTAATGGATTTCACTGATGTATCACTTTGTATTTATGTCATTGGGAATGGCTCTCTCCTTAATATGAAGATGTTTTCATGATACGGATTTTTTGTAGTTTCAGGATGAATATTCTTTAATACTGAGAGGAGCTTTTTGAAGGAGTTTAGTTTTCATAGTAACAAACCATGTCATGCCAAAGAATTTACAGAATATAAGTATAAATCAGCTTTATCTGTAAATAGGAAAGAATGTTTCTAAAGTAACAGAGACTTACAAATAAGTTATGTTAATGAGAGACAACCCTTGGATGGTTCCTCGCTGCTGTGAATGACCCTCACACCTCCATGGAGCACTGAATAAGCATGTCTGCTATGGTTTGTTTCAGATGGTTAGCTCTTTTCCTGTCTCTGAAAGCCTCCTACAGGCTCCATCAGCTGCGCTCGTGGGGAGAGCCAGAAGGGGAGAGCCAGCAGAGATATCTGAGAAACAAGGATTTCCTTCTTGGGGTTAATTTTCCACTCTCCTATCCCAACCTTTGCAGCTGCCCTTTGTTAAAGGTAAGCAATTATTTGAACATAAATTACCTACTTAGTCCCCAATTCCCTTTTCTTTCAATCAGTAATAAACATAATAAAGTAAATGACGACCTGACAGAGCCAAAGAGTTCCCAGAGGAGTAGGTGCAATGTATTCAGTTATAACTTAATGTACATTTTGTATATACATTTTAAGTGTATATCTTTTTTCAAAGTATGAAGTTTTTATGTAACTTTACTAGAAAGTACACCAATCTTAAATATACAGCTCTATGAATTTATACGTGTCTATACACTTATGTAACAACCACCTAGATCAAGATATAGAACACTTTCAGCACCTCGAAGTCTCCCTCATGCTCCTTCCCATTTAATGCCTCTAGTTCAGAACAAACCAGCCAACACATAAAGGTAATCACTGTTCTACTTCTGTCACTGTAGATTGTTTTTGCTTGTTTTTGAGCTTTATATAAATGGAATTATCTTATATATACTTTTGTGTCTGGTTTCTTTCTCTCAATATTATGTTTATGATATTCATCCATGTTGCATATAGCATTCTTTTTTATTGCTTTGAAGTGTTACATTGTCTGTATAGAACCACAATTTTTTAATCCATTCTGTTCTAGGTAGAAAATTATTTCCAGTTTGGTGCTATTATGAACAAAACTGTTGTATACATTCATGCTTATGTCCTTTGATGAATATAAGTATTAATTTCTTTGGGGTTTATATCCAGGGGTGAAATTGCTGCACCATCAGATATAAGTATGTTTAGATTTAGTAGCTGTTGCCAAAAATTTTTCCAAGATGGTTTTACAAATTTACATTCCCACCAAAAATATGAGATTTGCTGTTGTTTCAGCATCCTCCACTAAACTTGACATTGTAAATCCTTTTATGTTCTTCTTCTTTTTTTTGAAAAATATTTCTTGAGTACCTGTTTTAAGGTGCTGGGAACTGTGTAAGGCACTACAGATATAGACAAGAATAATAAGATGACCTGCTCTTGAGCTCACAGTGTAGTGAGGAAGGTAAATATAAACAAATCACTGTGATTTCAAATTATATTTTTGTGAAAGGTAATGATGTTGTGCAGTTTTTCATGCACTTTTTGGCCATTGCAGAGTAGGTGACACAGAAAGTGACAGGAAATGAAGTTATAGATGTAGGTCCAGGTCATGGGGAGCTTCATAGGTATTGCTGAGGGTTTGGATTTTATTTTGAATGAAATTGGTAATACCAGAGAGTTTTGAGACGAGGAATGAAAATTAGTTTGTTATATAGTCCTTCAACTAGATTAAAAGTTTAGATGCTAGATCATTTTTCTTGTATCCTCTAGAAAATTCTATGGATTGTTAGTAGGGAAGCACAGGACATGCTTTGCTGGATCCAGTATTTGCCCCCTGTACACTGGAAGGCCCATATAATTTCCTTCTCTTTTATTTTGTAATTGATTTCTCAAGTTTTGGCCCAAGTCCTTTTTTGGACTTTGGAATAGAATCAGTAATGCAAAAGTAGAATAAAATTGGGTTTCAATTTTGGAATAATGTAGACAGTGGTGGTGGGGTGATTTCCTACTGGTAAAATATTTCTAGCACGTCTGAGAATACTGATATGTGTAAAGAATTGCTTAACCTCCTATAGACTACTTCCTTCTCTCAACACCTGATTTTGGTAATATATGTTACTATAGTAATACATTTTTACTATTTCTGTTTTTGGTACAGAAAGCATCATTCTCCCAAGGGTTTTTCATGCCCTATTATGTAGACATCTGTATCTTAACTCATGGAGATATGCATCACTTCTGTGTATTCTTCTCTGTTTTCTGAAAATACAGTAATATGTTAGAGAACCTGCTCATTGAGGTCCTTATTATATCAATTAGAATCGCTTGAGAATTTTAGATGTGGATAGTATACTTTATGGGAAATTTGTAATGAAATCTGAAAGTTTACCTAATTTAAAGATTCTCTTCCATTTCCTCTTCTTTTATTTTATCTGTGTTATGGATAGACATTTGCTGTTGTAGTGGTTTAGAGTATAACAGTGACTGAGCCAGTGGGCCACAGGTAGCTGAAAGATTGTCATGTATGTATAGAGACACGATTCTGCTTTCACTCTAATCATCCTCATCTCCAACATGTATATATTGAAATACCAACGAAGCACTGTCTTTTGCTAGAGTTTATTGATCTCGTATTTAATTTTTTTTTTTTTTTTTTTTTGAGACAGAGTCTTGCTTTGTTGCCCAGGCTAGAGTGAGTGCCGTGGCGTCAGCGTACCTCACAGCAACCTCAAACTCCTGGGCTCAAGCAATCCTGTTGCCTCAGCCTCCCGAGTAGCTGGGACTACAGGCATGCGCCACCATGCCTGGCTCATTTTTTCTCTATGTATTAGTTGGCCAATTAATTTCTTTCTATTTATAGTAGAGACGGGGTCTCGCTCTTGCTCAGGCTGGTTTTGAATTCCTGACCTCAAGCAATCCGCCCGCCTCGGCCTCCCAGAGTGCTGGGATTACAGGCATGAGCCACCATGCCTGGCCGTGATCTCGTAATTAATTATATGACTCAATTTTAAGAAATCTCTGCTGTCAGCTAAGCAGAATGCTCCTTAGGTGGTGTCTAGTCTTAAAGATTAGCCTACGTCCTGAAAATAGATTTATTTTGTTAAAGCTCCAAGTGTAACAATTAATAAAAATGTAATAAAGCGCACTATATGTGTGCCTTTTGAAGTTTGGATATGACTCTTGTCAAGAATATTTTACATCACCAACGCCAGGTGCAGTGGCTCACGCCTGTAATCCTAGCACTCTGGGAGGCTGAGGCGGGCATATTGCTCAAGGTCAGGAGTTTGAAACCAGCCTGAGCAAGAGCGAGATGCCGTCTCTACTATAAACAGAAAGAAATTAACTGGCCAACTAATATATATAGAAAAAAATCAGCTGGGCATGGTGGCGCACGCCTGTAGTCCCAGCTACTCAGGAGGCTGAGGTAGTAGAATTGCTTGAGCCCAGGAGTTTGAGGTTGCTGTGAGCTAGGCTGACGCCACGGCACTCACTCTAGCCTGGGCAACAAAGCGAGACTCTGTCTCTAAAAAGTAAGTATATTTTACATCACCAAATGGCAAGTATATACATATACCAAAAATTATTTACATAACAAAAATACATATATTTTTAAAACAAAACATTGACAAAATAATATTTGCCCTCTGATTTTTTTTCTTCTCTTTCATTCTGGTTTTGTTTTTGATTTTGCAGACAGGATCTGTTGCCTGGGCGAGAGTGCAGTGGCATCATCGTAGCTCACTGCAACCTCAAACTCCTGGGCTTAAGTGATTCTCCTGCCTCAGTTTTTCAAGTACCTGGGACTACAGGTGCACATCACCACACCTGGCTAATTTTCCCATTTTTTGTAGAGACAAGGTGTTGCTATGTTGTTCGGGCTAGTCACAAACTCCTGGCCTCAAGCAATCCACCTGCCTCAGCCTCTTAAAGTGCTGATATTATAGGCATGAGCCACAGAACGCAGCCTGTTTTCTTAAATGTTAATTGGAACCTATTAAAAAAAATGACTTTATAACTCCCAGTTTTAAAAATACAGTACTAGATGACTATATAATATTAAAATAGCCAAAGAGGCCGGGCGCGGTGGCTCACGCCTGTAATCCTAGCACTCTGGGAGGCCGAGTCGGGTGGATTGCTCAAGGTTGGGAGTTCGAAACCAGCCTGAGTGAGACCCTGTCTCTACCAAAAATAGAAATTAATTGACCAACTAAAAAATATATATACAAAAAATTAGCCGGGCATGGTGGCGCATGGCTGTAGTCCCAGCTACTTGGGAGGCTGAGGCAGTAGGATCGCTGAGCCCAGGAGTTTGAGGTTGCTGTGAGCCAGGCTGATGCCACGGCACTCACTCAAGCCTGGGCAACAAAGTGAGACTCTGTCTCAAAAAAAAAAAAAAAAAAATAGCCAAAGAACTAAATATAGTTATCATGTATAAGATTTTTTATCAATCTTTTTAGTAGTAAGAGTAGGAATAAACTTATTTGTCTTAATCAGCTTGGATTACCATAACACAGTAGCATAGACTGGGTGGCTTAAACAACAGCAATTCATTTTCTCACAGTTCTGTAGACTGAAAGTCCAAGATCAGAGTGCCAGCCAGCATGGTTAGGTCCTAGTGAGAGCTTTCTTCCTCACTTGCAAATGGCTACCTCCTCACTACATCCTCCCACAGAGGAGAAAAAGAGAGGGGACACAAACTCTCTAATGTTTCTTTCTACAGAGGCACTAATCCCATTATGAGGGCCCTACCCTTTTGACCTTATAAACCTTACTTCCTCCCAAAGGCCCAATCTCCAGAAACCATCACATAGATGCTAGGCCTTGAACATGTGAATTCTTGGGGGGATACAGTTTGGTCCATAGCACTGACCTTTTGGGACTTTAGAAAGTCTTACTTTCTGAATATAAAAGGGAAGTCTAGAATCTACTCAGAGAGCAATATGCATACATTTCATTTCAGAGTTACCCAACATGTAGTTATTGATCAAGGCGCATCTCTGTCTTAGTATATTCTGCCATGTATCCGTTATATCACTGGTATTCAAAGATAGTATACATTAAGCAAGTTTGAAAGAAACAACTAATTCAAACTTGAGCAAAGAATGGCTTGTGAGAATAAGCCTATCACCACTATTATGCTATTTCTCATACTGGTTTTTCTGAATTGACTTTTTCTTATTCAAGAAACATTTCTTGGCCGGGCGTGGTGGCTCATGACTGTAATCCTAGCACTCTGGGAGGCTGAGTCGGGAGGATTGCTTGAGCTCAGGAGTTTGAGACCAGCCTGAGCAAGAGCAAGACGCTGTCTCTATTATAAATAGAAATTAGCCAAACAGCTAGAAATAGAAAAAGTTAGCCAGGCATGGTGGCACATGCCTGTAGTCCCAGCTACCTGAGAGGCTGAGGCAGAAGGATTGCTTGAGCCCAGGAGTTTGAGGTTGCTGTGAGCTAGGCTGAT
The DNA here is from genome assembly GCA_008750895.1 of Mirza zaza. Taxonomy (NCBI): domain Eukaryota; kingdom Metazoa; phylum Chordata; class Mammalia; order Primates; family Cheirogaleidae; genus Mirza; species Mirza zaza. Next base: position 16,067 of record VSMD01040226.1, read on the forward strand.
GCCATGAGACTCTAGTCCGGGCGACAGAGTGAGATTCTGTCTCAGTAAAAGAAAAAGATTTCTTGAGAAAACATTGGTTTTCTCTGCTGCTTTATATCTGGTTTTCTCTGCTGCCAATGTATCAAAACATTGGTTTTCTCTGCTGTTTACATTGGTTTTCTCCTCTACTTTATGTTAGAGTAGTAGAGAAGGAAATTTCAGATACCTAATCCTTTCAGAACGTATTTCCAAAATTCATTAGTTAATTAAGGTAAAAGTTAAACTCAAGTTTTCTAATATTTTGGTATACATACACACATCAAACCACATTTCCGAATTTCATCTACTCTGATCTTGCAAGTTTTCAGTTTAAAAAAAAAAAGTTTGACAAAAACAAGTCTTTTTAAAAAAGATATCTGACCAGTTGTAGTGCACGTGTACATCTATATTTCCAGCTACTGGAAGGCTAAGGCGGGAAAATTGCTTTAGCCTAGGAATTCCAGGTTGAGGTGATCACTCTAGCCTGGGCAACACAGCAAAACTTAGTCTCAATTTAAAAAAACAAAAGATAACTCATCAAATGTGGATACCAAAGTTGAGACTTCAGTGTAAAAATCATTTGTTGTGAAAATGTCTGAATTTGTCAGTTTGTTTTAAATACAAAGTCTTGGTTTATTTTTTAGTTTGTTGCTTTGTACCTTTCATATCTGACATGATTTATTCCCTGTCCTTAAGGTCTACAAAAATATTTATAGCGTTGTTAATACAATTTGCAAATTCTATAGAGCAGCAGTCCCCAGCCTTCTTGGCACCAGAGACTGGTTTCATTGAAGACAGTTTTTCCACGGACAGGGCAGGGAGGACACAGAGGTTTCAGGATGATTCAAGTATATTACATTTATTGTGTACTTTATTTCCGTTATTATTACATTGTAATATACAGTAAAATAATTATATAACTCACCATAATGCAGAATCAGTGGGAACACTGAGCTCATTTTCCTGCAACTAGACGGTCCCATCTTGGGGTGATGGGAGACAGTGACATCTGAAGTCTGTTGCTTGTGTCCAGTCTACTCCACAATCTCATTTTGGTTGCTGTCATTCCAGAAAACCTTACTTCACAAAGATAGGATGTTGGAAATGGAAGCAGGCTTTTCATTTTCAGTGCTTCTGTGGCAATCTTACGATATTCCACCTTGACTGTAATACAGAACATATAGAGATTTGAAGTTGTCTGAAACGCTTCTAAGCCCACTGTCATTTGCGATCTCAAGCAGTTGATCGTCTTCTAGCATGAACAAAGACAATTCACCTGGCATATTCACAAATGGGTCATGGATCCATTTCTTCCCAGTTTAGGGGTCTTTTGTGGTTGAGAAGTAATGCTCGAATTTGTTTGAAAGATGAAATAAGTGATCATGCACCAGCTGGGAGATAGAAGTCCCTGGCTCAGTCTCTTTCAAAATCTCTGCTAATGTTTGAAACATGTCAAAAATCCCTATGTTCACTTATTGACCCCATAATTCCAGTTTGGCTTTGAATGCAGCCACTTTATCTGCCAAGTTGAACACAGTTGTTGTTCTCCACTGAAATGACAGATTGAGTTTGTTGAGCACGTTGAATATGTCACCCAAGTAAGCAAATTTTGTGATGCATTGTGTCACTAAAATGTGCTGCCAGTGGTGACTGTTTTTCTAAAGGAAATCTCTGGAGCGGCAGTTGTAACTCAAAAACTGGCCAGGGATCTGCCTTTAGAAAGTCATCTCACTTCTGGTATAAGAGAAGATGTGTGTTCTCTGCGTCTATCTCTTCATGGAGCTGTGCAAATAGACATGAGTTAAAGGCATGTACTTTAATGTGGTTGATAATTTTAGTCACATCCTCCAAAACATTGTTTACTTCAGGTGACATTTTTCGGCTAGCCCGTATTTCTTTATGGATGACACAGTGTATAGACTCACATTCAGAAGCAACCTCCTTGACCCAAGTAATGAAACCAGAAAGCCTTCCTGTCATGGTAGCCACTCCATCCACATATACAGCAACACAGAATGATCAGTTCAGTTTTCCTGATATGTAATCATTCAAAGACTTGAATAATCTTCGAGCAGAACCTTGGGGGTGAAAAAGAAAAAAATAAAATTTAATATAAAAAAAAGACAAAGACTTGAATAATCTGCAGCTATGATGTTGGTTGACAACAAAAGTACACATAACATATACTCATGCACATCCTCCTGAAAAATATATTGCACAAAAACAAGCATTGTTGCCTTGTTGTCACACAGGTAGACTTGTCAACCTGGACTCATTAATCCTCTCTAACAATTGTGCCTCAGTATCCTTTGCAGTTTTATCAATTTGTCTAGTTATGGTGCTAGCTGAAAGAAGAACATATGCCACCTTTTGAACTGCAGCCACTCCTGAAAGTTCATGGCAAATGTCCCTAGCAGCAGATAGGATCAACTCTTCACCAGTGGTAAAGGACTTCTTAGCTTTAGCAATGTGATTAGCCATTAAGAATGATGCTCTCAGCCGGGCGCGGTGGCTCACGCCTGTAATCCTAGCACTCTGGGAGGCCGAGGCGGGCGGATTGCTCGAGGTCAGGAGTTCGAAACCAGCCTGAGCAAGAGCGAGACTCCCGTCTCTACTATAAATCGAAAGAAATTAATTGGCCAACTAATATATATAGAAAAAACTAGCCGGGCATGGTGGCGCATGCCTGTAGTCCCAGCTACTCGGGAAGCTGAGGCAGCAGGATTGCTTGAGCCCAGGAGTTTGAGGTTGCTGTGAGGTACGCTGACGCCACGGCACTCACTCTAGCCTGGGCAACAAAGCGAGACTCTGTGTCAAAAAAAAAAAGAATGATGCTTTTGATGCAGACACATTTGATGAAGTGGTGACCTTCAATAATTGCTTGTTTGTGTTCACGTTTTTTTCTTTTTTTTTTGAGACAGAGTCTTGCTTTGTTGCCCAGGCTAGAGTGAGTGCCGTGGTGTCAGCGTACCTCACAGCAACCTCAAACTCCTGGGCTCAAGCAATCCTGCTGCCTCAGCTTCCCGAGTAGCTGGGACTACAGGCATGCGCCACCATGCCCGGCTATTTTTTTCTATTATATATTAGTTGGCCAATTAATTTCTTTCGATTTATAGTAGAGACGGGGGTCTGGCTCTTGCTCAGGTTGGTTTTGAACTCCTGACCTCGAGCAATCCACCCGCCTCGGCCTCCCAGAGTGCTAGGATTATAGGCGTGAGCCACCGCGCCTGGCCTCTTAAATACTTGTCTTTTAAAGCAAGGTGCTTGGCTTCCATGTCGCGAAACTGTTTTGAAGCTTTCAGGGCTTTGTTGGATAGCCAGTCGCCACATTTGCAAAGCGGGCTTGGAGAGTGTGAATCACCTGTTGCATGAGCCCATAATCTAAGTAGGACTCTTGGTATTTTCTTTTAAATGCAGCTTTCTTTTTGTTGGCAGTCTTAGAGTCTTCTGCTGTCTCATCATTGGGTCTTTCCTCCTTTTTCAAATAAACTCTCCAGCAACGTTTTTTTTTGTTGTTGTTTGTTTTTTTGAGACAGAGTCTTGCTTTGTTGCCCAGGCTAGAGTGAGTGCTGTGGTGTCAGCCTAGCTCACAGCAACCTCAAACTCCTGGGCTCAAGCAATCCTCC
>VSMD01040229.1:0-12950 GCA_008750895.1 Mirza zaza
TGTCACCAATCCCTGCACCAAGAGGGGTTAACCTTTTCCGACTGTCCTCTTGCCACTCTCTGCCCATTCCTGTCCCCTCCTTTCCTCATTTCAGCAAACTGACCTTTGCAGAAAATCTTGTCTCTTGCCAAGGTTCTTCGCTATACCTCTGTGTCTTACCAATAAAATGTTTAAACTGAGTTGAAAACATTTTTCTTCCTCTTAGCTTTTAGTCTATTCCCCTATCATTTTGCTTTTGTTTAACTGGAAAGTACCTAGCAGACATTGCTGGTGTAAAAACCATTATTCGCAGTGGCTCTGTTATTATGTTATAGACTGTGTGGAAAATACACCATCTCAGTCACCAGGGAGGCTCGTTACAAAGCAAAAGTTATGGCAGGACACAATCAGACAGAACATTGTTAAGCTTCCCTCACAAATGCCTGCATATTAAGGGCCAGCAAGGAATGATTCACAGGCTGGTCACCAAAACAAACAAAAACAGAAAGCAACTCTACCATCAACCAAAACAACTCTGGAAATGATGTGACATTACTGAAAACAAAAGTGTTTACAATGAGCTATGACAGTGTTTACACTGAGCTATGCTCTGAGCTATGCTCAGTGTTTACAATGAGGTATGCATCTTAACTGCTTTGAGAACGCCCATCTAAAAAAAATTACATTTGCTAAAGTGCAAGGTAGAAATTTTTTAAAAAAAACAAAAATAACTTTTAATGGTAGATGTATTTTTAGTCCCTGTATTCGTTTGCTAGGCTACAACAAAATACCACAAACTGAGCGGCTTAAACAACAGAAATTTTATTTTCTCACAGTTCTGAAGGCTGGCAGTGTGAGATCAAGGTGTGCCAGGGTTGGTTCCTTCCAAGGGCTGTGAAGGAAGGGTTGGTTCCAGACCTCTCTCCTTGGCTTCTAGATGACCATCTTCCCCTGTGTCTCTTCACATCTCTCTGTGCATATTTCTGTGTCCAAATTTCCCTTCTTATGAGCACACCAAGCATAGTAGGGTAGCAGTACCCCCATCATCTCCTTTTAACTTGTTTACTTCTGTAAAGACCCTAATCTCCAAATGGGTCTCACCCTGAGGAAGTAGGGGTTAGGCCTTCAACATCGGAATTTGCAGGGGTTTAGGGGACACAATTCAGCCTGTAACCGACCCCATCCTTCTCACTCAGGATGGTCGCGGAATTTGCAGAGTCCAGGACAGAAAGAAAATGTGTGGCCTTGGCCAGAGGTGGGAAGTCAAGTCAATCTCCCCTTCCCATGAACCACCCACAAGGGATTGCAACCTCTGGGCCACCACACGCTGGGATCACACTCAGTACCTGGATTGGGGACAGACGATTCCCACTCAGTCCTCACAGAAGGCGCAGTGGTGCTGCCAGCCCCGTGGGGGCAGCAGCTGCCTTGCCCTGTCCCGAGATGCCACACGGCATCCACGCCCAGGCCCCAGGCCTCCAGCCCTCCAACCCCAATGCAACCTGGTTGACTGTGGGGCAAAAGCAGCAGTGACTGTGGGGCAGGAGTAAGGAGGGGGCACCTGAGAACCCGTCCTGGTGGGTGACAGAGGATACCAGGTGGAACTGAGCTTGAACTGAGGCTCCGAGCCCTGGCTGGCGCTCCACTGTCCTATCATGCGCAACACTCAAATTCACAGATATGAATCATTAAGAATCCCAAGACCCAAACCGCAGAGTGTTAAACCCTAAGAGGGAGGCCCTTCTGAGCACGGCGCGCCGGTCACACGCCCATGAAGCCCACCCTGTTCGTATTTGAACAAGGTTAACACTATGCAAAAAACACTTCAGCAAATGACAGAGCACTTCTGTAAAGACTTCTCTTAGGTTAGAATGGCTTGAAACTAGGAGACTCTCTGCCTTGGTTTTCCTGTCTGCCCAATGGGTCAAATATTAGTGCTGGCCGCATAAAACCCTGATAAGGATTACCTCAGTCATGATGATCACTTTATACATGTTAATAAAAAAAGCAGATCTTAACTCTGAACGGGGATGGTGCCAAAGAGCAGCAAAGTAAGATAATATTGACAGTTAAAACAATCACTTCGAATTTCCTGTTTATGTTTTCATCGTTGAAAAGTTCTCAAGAGCAGAATACCAAAAGCCAGAAATAGTAAAACCTTTTTATTAGCATTTCTTTGAAATTGTAGTAGTCTGGAAAGTGTCATAAATTAAAAAGTCATGTGGCCATGCATGAAAACAGGAAACTCTTTTCTTTTGTGTTTAGCTCTGTATCACAGAACCCAAGTTATAGTAATTCCAATCATAATTTTCCATTTTCTTGAGTGGTTTTAGAACATCTTTTCCCCTGAATGACTTAGTACACTATTTATAAGGTGCTCTTTTGTTTGTTTCTTTGATGAACAATATTTCTTTTCACTTTGATCAATTCAAAATATAATTTATGTTCCTAACTATGTGTTGGAACAACTCCTAAAAGGCTTTCAAATATAATTTCTGGAGGAAAATGGAGGGAAGGGTCTATAAATGTCTCAAATATATTACTTTGATAGATTATATGAGGATTGGTCACATAGGAACGAGTTCAGATGAGACAACACAAAGACATAAGAAATCATTTCAGAAAACCTGATACAAATAAGCAAATTGTTCAGTCAAGGAAGGGGAGCTGAGGGGACAACCGAGCTATCTGTGTGGCTCAACCTTCCCTGTCACGGGCTTGAACCTGCACTGTGTGCTATCAGTTACTGTGGCAACCAACCATAGGAAAAGAGGTTAGAGGCTTAATGAGAAAGAGTGAGGAGGACCAGGAAAACCAGAAGTCTGTCCTGACTTGGAAAGGCTCTCTAGGAAAGGAGCAGCCAGAGGAGACGGGACAAGAAAAGTCTGAAGTGGTAGAAATGCTGAGGACGATGGACAGAAGCAGGAGAAATGGAACCAGAACAACCGGCGTCATTTATGGCCAGGAAGGACAGCTAAATCGCTGATCATGCTTTTACTTAAATTCCAAATCTCCAGATTAGGAGACTGTCTCACTGCGTAAGGACACAGGAATTGCCTGGAACAATAAATAAAACAATAGCTTTGCACATTTCTGCTTTATGAAGATATTCGCTCCCCCCTGTGCAAGGAGGAGTTTGGAGAGGGAGGAGTTGCAGAGAGCAAGAGGCTGGCCCGGTTCCTCCTGATGCAAAATCGCACCGCATGCTCTGATCACGAGCAGCACATAGAAGGAACTATGCCACGGTCTCACAAGCCTGTCCGGGGATCCTCTGCATTACTGCTGAGCACCTAGTTTGAACCCCCATGCTACTAGCTCCTGTAGAGGCTAATTACTTAACCTTTCTTCATCTGTAAAAGAATGGTATATACGAACATTACCAGCCTCGTTGTGATGAGGATTCGGTATGTTAATGCATATAGAACGGCACAGAGTAACCACTCCCCATATGTTAGAAAATATTGGGAGCAGCAGGGATGGCGTTTCTACCTTTGTATTAGACATGGAAACTATGGAAAGCCTCAGAACCACGCTCCTCCCCACTGCTGCCTCCAGGTGGTAGTTCTCATCCTCTTTCAGAACCTCTCCCAGATGGCAGCTTCCCTTCCCTCCCTTGTCTCTTGGGCCCACGGCCATGAACCATTCTTCTCCACATTCACCATGGCTTTGATGCCAGGCTCCCTGTTGTCCTCGCCACCCCAAAGCCTTTAACTTCCACACAGATGGCCAACACCCCGGCTCAGTGTTTCTCCACTGCAGGCTGCAGCCCATTCACGGTCGTAAAAATCAATTTAGTGTGTCATGACCAGCATGACAAAACAAGATAGAACGGAACAGAGCAGCATGTCATATGACATGTAGCAGCGTGTCACAGTAAATAAGGGTACTTTTAACTGAAACTTTGTTTCGGTTATACGTGTGTGGGCATCTGTGCTGTGGGTTGTGGTGTAAAATGCATTTATTTCTTTTTTGTTTTTGTTTTTTTTTGTGTTTTAAGATCAGGTCTCTCTCTCTCACCTGGACTAGAGTTCAGTAATGTCATCATAGCTCACTGCAACCGCAAACTCTTGGGCTCAAGCAATCCTCCTGCCTCAGCCTCCCAAGTAGCTGGGACTACAGGCACACACTACCATGCCCAACTGATTTTTCTATTTTCTGTATAGCCGGGCGTCTCACTCTTGCTCAGTCTGGTCTCCAACTGGCCTCAAGTAGTCCTCATGCCTCAGCATCCCAGAGTGTTAGCATTACAGGCGTGAGCCACTGCCCCCAGCCTAAAATGTACTTTTTATCGTGGCTCACCCACAAAGAGTCCTAGATTCTTTACTCCAGCTTTAGCTGACCTCTAGACATTTGGTTCCTTGACCTTTGCTGCTTCAAAGGCTTCCTTTTGCCTGCTCTCCACTTTGGTGACCACTCCTACAACCACATCTTGGATCTGGTTACTACCCAGAATGGATCCATCTCCAAAACTTGCAATTTCCATTGTATAACCACTACCCCTCCATTTCTACAACTTCTCCCATCTCCTAATTTTCACCAAGTTTATTATTTTTTAATTTTCTTCTTTTTAACCCCTATTCGTTTTTTGTTGTTGTTGTTTGTTTGTTTGCTTGTTTTTGAGACAGAGTCTCACTCTGTTCCCCGGGCTAGAGTGCTGTGGCATCAGCCTAGCTCACAGCAACCTCAAACTCCTGGGCTCAAGCAATCCTTCTGCCTCAGCTTCCCGAGTAGCTTAGACTACAGGCATGTGCCACCATGCTCGGCTAATTTTTTCTATATATTTTTAGTTGTCCAGCTAATTTATTTCAATTATCTTAGTAGAGACGGAGTCTGCTCTTGCTCAGTCTGGTCTCAAACTCCTGAGCTCAAACCATCCTCCTTCCTCCTCCTCCCAAAGTGCTAGGATTATAGGCATGAGCCACTGCACCTGGCCTAACCCCTATTCTTGAATCAAACTTTCTCTTCCTCAATCTACCTCTGGGGACAGACTTATTAATAGCTCCACTCTAACCATCCAGATGGGCTCTTTGCTGTCCTCCAGAATTACCCTCTCCAAGTCTCAGACTGACCACAGCATTTCTAAACTTAAAAGTGCGATCTGGTTCCCCTTTTCCAAGCCCACAAGGCCCTTCTCAGCAGTACCCAATTTACTCAACCAGACTTTGTTTCCAGACGTGGAGTGCCTCTAACCAAACTCTTCACTTCCTCATCTCTCCATGCGTCCTTTGTCATAGCTTCTCTTCCTGCATGTGACCTTGCTCTGGAGGTCAGAGCACAGCCCCTGACGAGGCAGCATCCCCATGTGCGCCTCACGCCCCTACCATGGCTGATGAGCCATGGGAAGGGCTTCGATTCAAAGACAGAGCACAGGGACCAGCCAGCCTGCTGTGAAGGGTGAGACCAGATTCCTCTCCTAGGACATTAACAGACACTTCCCAGGAAGCCATGGGAGCTGCACATGAAAGGTCCTGAAAGTCAAAGCAGAAGAAACCAGTCAACAGAAAGGAGAGCCCAGCAGGGACCCCCAGGAAGCTCCAGAGAGAGAAACAGAGAAAGTAGCTGCTTCATTTCAGTGGCCAGTCCCAGTTCCCAGGAGACCTGGCTGCACAATCTGTTGTTGGGTCCACTTGAGATCTTGAGACTATTACAAGCAGCCTCACATTTGCCTGAGTGACCTTCAGTGGGCCTCTTTCCTTACATCTAAAAGAGCCCAGATGGGAACTTTCAGGTCTCTGAACTCTCATCGTTGTGTAACACATTATTCACGAAATGTGCTTTCCCAGGAACGCTGTCTCCTTTTTCCTATATGGCAAATACTTACCTAACCTCGAGCAAACAAGTGCCCTTTTGTGAGTCTCCAGCTCCCCGGGCTGGTCCCTCGCCTGCATGCCTTTAGCTCTTTGCTCATTCCCTGTTATCAGAACACCAACTGTACTGTTTTGCAATTGTTTGTGTTTCTACATCTGTCTCTGGCTTCTCAGCTTCTTGGAGACATGGTCACATCCTACTCATGCTTTTATCTCTCCGATCTGGGCATGCGTAGCAGAGTCCGTTGGTTCCCTACTCACACCCCCTAACCCGGTGCCCGCTCACCTGTACACGGTTCCCATGCACTTTGACTCACTCGCTGTGTCACTGCCTGAGACTGTGTCGGGCCGGCCAGAAGCACAGGGGATGGACGCCCAGCGTGACTCTCAGTCAATGAGAGAGAGGTAGGAGTTGGTGGTAAACACCCCAGCTCCCTGCCCCTCGGCAGGTCCACTGAGCTCTGCACAGTCCCTCAGAGGGCCCCCTGTGAAACTGAGTCCCAGCTGCCCGTGGTGGCTTTCTCCCCTTCCCCGATTCATTTCCCCATGCCCTTGCTGTGCTTTCTAGAATCATCTCCCGAATACACTACATGCACTCCAGTAAATATTAATACATGTCTCAAGGCCTACTTGTGGAAGAGCCCAAAGTGAGACGAGGAGATAAAGCATATAGAACTCGACAGGCAGTGAACGAACAACAGAGGCCTCCAGCCCCTCACCCCTCTTTGCATCGGCGCAGGATGGCAAGAGCTGCCACCTACTCCCTTCCCCGTTTCACTTTCTTCTCTCCAGATGGGACCCCATGGCCAAGCACAGGATCTCATGCTCATCAGCACCCTCACTTCCCCTGGTCACTGGTCATTCAGAAGAGCCTACCCTGACGGTCCCCAAGGATGATGGATACAGCCCTGGGCTCTCTCTGCTCCTGCCGCTGGAAAGCCAAGCACTGCAGCAGGAAACTCTTCTACTATATTGGCTGGAGACCCTTTCACATTTATGATTTTCAGCCTTCAATGTAGCTTCTAAACCCTTTCATGTGTCCCAGTTCATTTCCTTTAGCGATGACTATGCCCACCTTTCCCCAGGATGCTATGTCCCCTTCCTCACTCTCCCCCTGCCTTCCCCGTATCTGAGTACTTGAGTGAGTGAAGTTATCATGTCTTGGCACTTGCTAGAAGAAGAGCTCATTCTGGATGAGGGAAAACAAACCACGATGAGGCTCTTGATAGAGCCAAGTAGAAGTAGGAGACAGGTGTCTGATCTGCCAGGTACGGTGCTGTGCACGGGGCAGAAAATAATTATCACAGGGCTGCTAATCTGTCAAAGTGGCCTGGATTGACCAAGGGAAGAGGACACTGTGGTGATAGGGCAATACAAGGACAACACTTGGATAAATATTATTAGTTACATTTTTACAGATGAGGAAACTAAGGCACTGAGAGGTTAAGTAATTTGCTCAAGGTCACGGAGCTGGGAAATGGCATAGTCAGGATTTGAACTCAGACAGTCTAGCTCTAAAGCCCATGAACTTAGCTACTGTATGACATGGTATCTACTGATTTTTCAATACAAAATTATTGCTAAATGATTGAAAAGTCAGCACTGTATAATCTGTCACCTGTCTCCCAAGGGTGGTATGCTTATATCAGATCTATCAATAATACATATCAAATAATTCAGATGAAAAATACTATATGTATAATCTGCTGCACATTACTACATATCCATTATTAATGGATAGGAAAAAAAAATGAGTATGTATTTTTCTCCCAGTTGCTCTGTGGATGTTAATCATGGCTAAAGGTGAGTCAGTGTGGTACAGTGAACACAGCAGTAAACTGAGGCACCCCAAAGCATGGCTAACTACAAAGCAGCTATACCTCAGCTTCCACATCTGAAGAATGGGTGAGTGGAACAGACAACGTCTCAAAGTCCTTTTCAATGCTAAGATTTTGTTTTTCCATCTTTGTATAGACAAGAAAAACTTGATTTCAAACCTGTCTAGCTTACACTTGAAATTCCACTGTTGTGGGTGATTGAAGTCAAGAAGGGAGGCTGCGTGAGGAGTGGTACACAACCTCTGTGCTCTTTTGAGCATCAGTAGAAGCGTGTTCCTATCTGAAGAATCTGTATGCCAACTGTCAACCCCTTCAGATTGCAAACTGCACCTAGAGGATACAGAGGTGGCAGATGGCTCTGATTTCAGAGTGTCCTTGGCTAGGAAAAAGAAGGCACTGATTAAGTACAATCTCAGGCCAGGATTTGGGTCTGTAAAATATAGAAGGGATTAATTAGCTCAAGGCTCAGAGGATCACAGGCACACACTCTCTGTGTGGCCTAGCGCAGTTTCTGTCATTGGGGCTGCTGCCCTGTTCTACCAGCTAGGGCCCTGGCAAAGCCCACATTTTAAAACGTAAAAGAATAACCACTGCACGGTTGACTCGTAGTGGCCATGGACCACACCAGGAGGCCAGAGGTGCATCCACCAGCGCAATTTTCACTGAACTGACCAAGAAGATAAAAGCATCTCTGACTTTTGGCCACTGTAAAATAAGAATGGTCTTGTTCCACCCATCCTTGATAAAGCCTCCAGGGAGTGCTAGGAAAGACAGTCCCCAAAAGACTACTTCAGAATGTACATACACATTATGTTGACGAGGAAAAACATGAATGCAGATACTGATCGCACCTTGTTTTGCCCTCTCTTTCCAAACTTACACCAAAGTCAGAGAGATGAGGCTGCCTGGTGGCTCCTCCTTGTGGATTTAACTCTCCCACCCCCGCACACAGGGGCTTCTGCTCTTGGACCCGGGCTTGTCTGCCCCAGCGGGTGGCCCATTCCCACGTGGGGGACCCTGCGGGGCCGAGATCTCGCTTTAGGTCTCTTTACATGTCTCTCTGAGTCTTACCGAGTGTCGGAGGTGCTCAGTAAATGTTTGATGAATTGGCTGTTCACACGTGCGTGTTTCAGGGGGTAACTTAATTCTCAGTGTCCCATGGGTATTACAGACCCCAAACTGACGAGTAACAGAGGGTCACTTGTTCCAGCTCACACGGCTCACCTGGGCCCCAGGGGCTCCTGTCCCTCACCGCTCTCACCTGAGAGGCCTTAAATAAAGAAGGGGAAAGGTTCCTGGCTTAGGGCCACTCGGCAGGTGGCAGCGCACACCCCGCCCGCGCGCTCGCTTTGGGAGGGGACAAAATAAGTCATCTTTTTGCTGTCATTTATCCGAGATGTGATCCTCCCAAAGAAAAAACAACTCTCAGAAAGTTTCCATTTTGAAACTTCTGGCCGCCTATCCCCAGCTTGTTCCCGGTGCCCGAGACCCGGTCAGAGCCGGGCCGAGCTGCCCCGAGACCGACCCCGCCCCTCGCCGCGCCTGGGAGCAGCAGGGAGGACGCAGGGAGGCGGCAGGGGGCGCGGGGCGCGGAGAACCGGGTGCAGGACGGTAGACACGCGGCCACCACGCCAACCCTGCCGCCCTCGCCCGCCTGTGCCTTGGCCCCTGACGTCGCCCCTTCCTCCTCTCCCTCGACCACCCCCTCTCACCCCCAACGTACGGATCTGGTCCCCTGGCCCTGGGGACACTCACCGTGCCACTCGAGGACCCGCTCGGGGGTGGGCGTCGCCGCCGCGCCCTCGGCACAGCCACGCAGCGGCCCCAGCAGCAGCAGCAGCAGCAGCGACCGCAGCAGCAGCATCGCTAACCACTGGGCTCTCCGGGCGCCCCTGGTGCGCCTGCGGGAACCAGCGCCGCGCTCGAGCACCCGGGCCTGCGGCGCGGGAGGCGGGACCTCAGCTCCTCCGTGCTCCACCCCTCCCGGGGGCCTCACCACCCCTGTCCCCCAAGACCCACTCTGCCACCCCTGTCGCCACAGTGAACCGACACCTGGGGGGCTCTGGGCTGGGAGACGGGGAAGTCGTGGAGGTTTTCCCCGCCCTACTACTCCGGCCTGGGGGAGGAGGAGGAAGAGGGTGGACCATCTGCCCATCCCAGAAATTCCTGCCTTTGGGGTGGGGAGACGCGGGTGAGGCTGCCTGGGGCAAGCTCCTCGCTCCTCCCGCTTCCAGCCCTGCTCCCCGCCCGGCTCTCTGCTTTCTGGGGAAGGCGAAAGAGGAGCTGGGGGTGAGCGGCGAGTTGAGAATCTCCGGGACAGGAAGTCTGACATCTGGGTTTGCAAACCACCAGGATTCTAGTAAACACCGCGGATTTGGCAGCAGTCAGCTCAGAGGAAACCAGGCTGCTCGGAACCGGGCGCTGTGGCAGCGCTCAGTCCTCTGGAAGGTGGAGTGCTGGAGACCCCTGGAGGACCGCGCCTTCGTCTCCACCCTCCTTGCTCCCGAGTAACCCGAAGGTTCTTCTATTGTTGAGCTCCTTTAAAAAAAAAAAACTCCCCCTTCCATCTCCTTTGATCCCCATACCCAGCAAAATAGCTGGGGTCGCTGTTATCCCACTTCACTGCTGAGAAAACGCCCACCCAGAAAGACGAGGTGATTTCAGCTAGGTTACTCCTTAAACCAGCAAAAAAATTACTCCCCAACCTAGGCAGTAGGAAAACCCTGACTAGAATGTGTAGTCCTTCCAACCTCAGTCCTTCAAATAACCGGCAGGACCCTGGAAGCATTTAATATCCTGAGAACAGGTTAATGCAAGACCTTTACTAAACAGGACCTTGACATTGGTCATTGAACACAAGAGGAGGGAAGAAAGCAAAAGGGAACTTTATAAAAAGAAAGAAGGAAAGAAAAGAAAGGTGGTGGGACCTTGGAGGACCTTGTCTTTCTCAGTTTCTCAGCAACTTTTTAGCCAGTCCCAAACCAACATTTCCAAGCAGCGTTGTCTTAGCCTGGTCCACCAGGAAGCAGAGCCTGGGTGGGAGGAGATGCCCAGCAGGGAGCAAGATTGAAGGTCAGAGTGAAATGGAGAAGCAGGGAGAGCGATTGCCTTGGCCACTGCTATAGCAGAAACCTCATTTACCCATAGCCTCAAAGCCCTGTTGGTTAGGGCAATCCTGGGGTTATTAACTCCTCTGCACACTTCTGCAGCTGTGCTGAGCTTCAGGCATGATGCCAGGCCTTGCATCTGAGAAGTCCTGGGACTAGAAGTGGCAGGTGCACGGCATGGCGAAAGGTGAAGCACTGTCAGGTTGCTCCTCACCCCCCCCCTCCCTGGGGCGGGGAGTGGGGGGACAGCTGGGGGAAGCCTGCTGCAGAGATGGCTGGATGTGACAGGTTCCACTGTGTGTACTGAATCCGTAGCATATCCTTGTGTGTAGAAATCCGCATCCCTGCTTGAAGACCTGCAGAAAGGGGATGCTTTTCAGCATAGCAGGCTATACAGACTTCAGTCACAAGCTGTAATATAATATGTATCCTTTCCTCCCATGGCCTCAGGACTACCTTGCTGTGGGATTATCCCCAAAGTAGAAGATTCAGCCCTGCCTGAGTGGGCTGCCATCTATTGTGGCTGGCAAGTGCAATCCATGTGGCATAATTAAGTCATAAAGTGTGACACTGTTGCTAAGCCCTGGTGAGGTGCATGACAGTGAGGGTAAAGGGGAAAGAGACCCGCAGGGGCTGGAGTGGGCATGAAGGCTAAATGTGTTCAGATGGGGGGGTGGCTGTTTGTGGGGGAAAGAAGCTGTTCTAAGATGGGAAGAAGGTACGAGAAAAATACAAAGGTTAGAATGAGAACTGCTTGTATGGGACATAGTGAGGAGGCATGCCTGGCTGGAATAAAGGACAGCCACTGGGGTGCCCTGGGACACTGGGCTCCCTCCCACTGGCTGTGGCCCCAAGTGAGTCATCCACCTGCTATGGGCCTCGGTTTTATGCTCCGTATACTGATGGGGTAAAAACCCTTCCCTGTTCCCTAGCAGATGCTGTTCTGAAGTAGCAGCGCTATGAAGCTGTGACTATGAGTAGGATAAGGAGAAGGGAAACAGGTCCTGTTTCATCCTCAGAGCAATTAGTGTAATGAAGAGAGACGATGACAACTCCCTGGCCTACCAACGTCACATTTCCTATGCAGCCATTAGAAGGCTCAGAACAGAGCCACTGTTTTACCATCTCTTTCTGGAACATTGTGGAAATTTGTGGGAAAGAGCTTTTTAGCTTTCAGTTTCAGGCTTACAGGGCAGCATTGGGTAATGGTTAAAAGAGGCAGCTCTGCCTCTCACAAGCATGCTACTTAGTCTCCCTTGGCCTTGGTTTCCTTTTATGTAAAACGGAGATGATAAGAGTTGCCTGCTTGTGTGGCTGTATTCAATGAGATAACTTATGCAAAGAGCTTAGCGCAGGGTCTGACATATTGTAAATGTTCACTTCCCGGAGCTGCTTCAAGTGTGGGGAGGGAGGGAGGAGGCAAAGAGGAAGAAGGGAGGCAGGAGCAGGGCTGTGGTTTGGTGCTAGTGCGATGACAGTCAGTGCCCCGCACCTGCGGGCCTTGGGACATCTCCCCGTTGCTCTACTTATCCTTGTGAGTGGGAGTTACTCATTTGTATCTCTCACCTGAAAGTGAGTTCCTTGAGCAACCGACTGTTTTTCACTTCTCTTTGAATCTCCAGGGCAGTACACTTCCTGGCACTTAGTAATCTCTCAGAGTCTCTGCTGAAGGAGTGAAGGAGTGAAGGAATGGAGGAATGAGGTTGAAAGGAATAAGTCCTCAGTTCACATCACTGATAGGTTCTTAGAAACTGCAACTGCAAGACAAACTATGTATAACAAAAGTGATTTTTTTCTTATCAACGTGATAACAAAACAATGTTGAAGGAAATGATGTTATTTCAAGAGCTGCTCTGTGTCGTTTTGCTTAAAATCCCAGTTTCCAGACACAGTAAGGACTTACTGTACAGTGTTTGGAGTCATTTGAAACTTGAGAAAAATATTAGAAACCTGAATTGTGTTGAGTGAAAACAATGAAGAAATGTAGGGATTTAAAACTCACTTAAGGAGTACTATTCAGCTTTAAGAAACAATGGTGATATAGCACATCTAATATTTTCCTGGTTAGAGCTGGAACCCATACTACTAAATGAAGTATCCCAAGAATGGGAAAACAAGAACCACATATACTCACCAGCAAACTGGTATTAAATGAGCAGCACCTAAGTGGACACATAGGTACTACAATAATAGTGTATTGGGCAGGGGGACGGGGGTGG
>VSMD01040231.1:0-17149 GCA_008750895.1 Mirza zaza
CAGCCTGAGCAAGAGCGAGACCCCATCTCTACTATAAATAGAAAGAAATTAATTGGCCAACTAATATATATAGAAAAAATTAGCCGGGCATGGTGGCACATGCCTGTAGTCCCAGCTACTTGGGAGGCTGAGGCAGCAGGATTGCTTGAGCCCAGGAGTTTGAGGTTGCTGTGAGCTAGGCTGACGCCACGGCATTCACTCTAGCCTGGGCAATAAAGTGAGACTCTGTCTCAAAAAAAAAAAAAAAAAACTAGATCCTTACCTCACTTCATATACTAAAATAAATTCTAGATTAATCAAAGATTAAATCCAATCATAAAATTTCTATAAGAAAATAGGGATGAATATTTTATAAACTTGATGACTAAATCTAAGCATGATCTGGAACCAGAATCAAAAAGGAACAATTGACCCGGCAAGGTGGCTCACACCTGTAATCCTAGCACTCTGGGAGGCCGAGGCGGGCGGATTGCTTGAGGTCAAGAGTTCGAAACCAGCCTGAGCAAGAGTGAGACCCCGTCTCTACTATAAATAGAAAGAAACTAATTGGCCAACTAATATATATAGAAAAAATGAGCCGGGCATGGTGGCGTATGCCTGTAGTCCCAGCTACTCGGGAGGCTGAGGCAGAAGGATTGCTTGTGTCCAGGAGTTTGAGGTTGCTGTGAGCTAGGCTGATACCACAGCACTCTAGCCCAAGCAACAGAGTGAGACTCTGTCTCAAAAAAAAAGAAAAAAAGAGCCTTGAGCTGGAGAACAGCGTTTACCGGCAGGGCGGCTGGTTTTATGAATGAAGCTATGGCTACAGATTCCCCTAGAAGACCCAGTCGTTGTACTGGTGGAGTTGTTGTTCGCTCCCAGGCTGTCACGCTTACAGTGGAACAACTCTAACAGAAGAAAAGGAGAAAATAGTCTGGGTCAGATTTGAAAATGCAGATTTAAATGATACATCAAGAAATCTGGAATTTCATGAAATACGTAGCACTGGGAATGAACCGCCTTTGCTGATTATGATTGGGTACAGTGATGGAATGCAGGTCTGGAGCATCCCTATCAGTGGGGAAGCACAGGAGCTCTTCTCTGTACAACATGGCCCGATTCGAGCAGCTAGAATCTTGCCTGCTCCACATTTTGGTGCTCAAAAATGCGACAACTTTGCTGAAAAAAGACCCCTCCTTGGTGTTTGTAAGAGCATTGGATCTTCGGGCACAAGCCCACCTTACTGTTGTGTGGATTTATATTCACTTCGTACTGGGGAGATGGTCAAGTCCATTCAGTTCAAGACATCTATTTGTGATCTCCACTGCAACAAACGGATCCTCGTCGTAGTGTTGCAGGAAAATATCGCTGCCTTTGATAGTTGTACTTTCACAAAAAAAATTCTTTGTTACAAGCTGCTATCTATGTCCAGGGCCAAACATGAATCCTGTTGCTCTTGGAAGCCACTGGCTTGCTTATGCAGAAAACAAGTTGATTCGGTGTCATCAGTCCTGTGGTGGAGCCTGTGGAGACAACATTCAATCTTATACTGCCACAGTCATTAGTGCTGCTAAAACATTGAAAAGTGGCCTGACAATGGTTGGGAAAGTAGTGACTCAGCTGACAGGCACACTGCCTTCAGGTGTGACAGAAGATGATGTTTCTATCCACAGTAATTCACAACGGAGTCCTTTAGTCCCAGGAATCATCACAGTTATTGACACTGAAACAGTTGGAGAGGGCCAGGTGCTTGTGAGTGAGGATTCTAACAGTGATGGTATTGTGGCCCACTTCCCTGTCCATGAGAAGCCAGTGTGCTGCATGGCATTTAATACAAGTGGAATGCTTTTGGTCACAACAGACACCCTTGGCCATGATTTTCATGTCTTCCAAATTCTGACTCATCCTTGATCCTCATCACAAAGTGCTGTCCACCATCTGTACACTCTTCACAGAGGTGAAACTGAAGCCAAAGTACAAGACATCTGCTTCAGCCATGACTGTCGCTGGGTTGTGGTCAGTACTCTCCGGGGTACTTCCCACGTTTTCCCCATCAACCCTTATGGTGGCCAGCCTTGTGTTCGTACACATATGTCACCACGAGTAGTGAATCGCATGAGCCGTTTCCAGAAAAGTGCTGGACTGGAAGAGATTGAACAAGGACTGACATCTAAGCAAGGAGGTCGCTGTAGCCCTGTTCCAGGTCTATCAAGCAGCCCTTCTGGCTCACCTCTGCATGGGAAACTGAATAGCCAAGACTCCCACAACAATTTTACCAACAACAACCCTGGCAACCCTCGACTTTCTCCTATCCCCAGCTTGATGGTAGTGACGCCTCTTGCACAAATCAAGCAGCCAATGACATTGGGGACCATCACCAAACGAACAGGCAAAGTTAAACCTCCTCCACAAATTTCACCCAGCAAATCAATGGGCGGAGAGTTTTGCGTGGCTGCTATCTTTGGGACATCCAGGTCATGGTTTGCAAATAATGCAGGTCTGAAAAGAGAAAAAGACCAATCCAAACAAGTTGTAGTTGAGTCCCTGTACATTATTAGTTGCTATGGGACCTTAGTGGAGCACATGATAGAGCCGCGGCCCCTCAGCACTGCCCCCAAGATTAGTGATGACACTCCACTGGAAATGATGACATCACCTCGAGCCAGCTGGACTCTGGTTAGAAACCCCTCAATGGAATGAATTGCAACCACCATTTAATGCAAACCACCCTCTGCTCCTCGCTGCAGATGCAGTACAATATTATCAGTTCCTGCCTGGTTCCCCCTGGAAGTCGTGGGCCTATTACTCAACATGGGTCTTATGACAGTTTAGCTTCTGACCATGGTGGACAGGAGGATGAAGAATGGCTATCTCAGGTCGAAATTGTAACGCGCACTGGGCCCCACAGACGTCTGTGGATGGGTCCACAGTTCCAGTTCAAAACCATCCATCCCTCAGGCCAAACCACAGTCATATCATTCAGTTCATCTGTGTTGCAGTCTCATGGTCCGAGTGACACACCACAGCCCCTTTTGGATTTTGATACAGATGATCTTGACCTCAACAGTCGCAGGATCCAGCCAGTCCGCTCTGACCCAGTCAGTATGCCAGGGTCGTCCCGTCCAGTCTCTGATCGAAGGGGAGTTTCCACAGTGATTGATGCTGCCTCAGGCCTATTTTCATTCAAGAAAGCCATGGTTCCTTTCTGAAAGACACCCAGAACAATGAAGCACGTATGCTGCTTTCCTTAGTTTTGAGCTAAAGAAGCCCCATAGACGAGGAATTGGACTTTTATGAATAACTGTCTCTTCAGCTACCTCTCAAATGGTTTGGTTTCCCTTTGACTGAGGAGCATATGTTGTTCAGTGCATTTTTTGAGTGAATAGTGTTTTGTTATTGAACGTCCATCTACTTTGTCTAATAGGACCGCTGTTGTTAACAAAAGTACTTTTCTACTGATGTCTAACAAGATCAAGGCTAAATGATTTTAGCTTTCTTTTTCTTTTTCTCTCTCTTTTTCTATCTTTTCTTTCTTTGATGGGGTCTCACTATGTTGCCCAGGCTGGTCTCAAACTCCTGGCCTCATGTGATCTCCCTGCCTTGGCCTCCCAAAGTGCTGGGATCATAGGTGTGAGCCAGTGTGCCTGATCAATTTGAGTTCTTTATTGAAACAAGTTCATGGGGAAATTCTGTTTTTGATTCTTCTTCTAAAAAGAGTCTAATAAATTTATAAAATTGCTCCTGAACCAGGAAATGCTTCTCCAATTATGACCTATTTATTGAAGTCATCTGCATATTAGGAATATGCTCACCTAGAGGTTTGAATGCCTGTTGCTTAGAGATATGACCAGTGTGGCACCTCCTCTATCGGGCTTCATTGCTTTGTATTACCTTCAAGCATTTTATATGACTTCACGTATTGTCTGTTTACTTATTCCTATGGCACATGTTATACTTGTCCTTCTATTTTACTGATAGCTTTTGTTCTGTCTGTCTAACCTTGTGGCGGTATAATTATTTTTCATATGGTTACTTTTCATAGGTATAGAATTTAATGTGATATTATTAAATCTTTTCACAGTTGTAAAAAAAAACAAAAACAAACAAACAAACAAAAAAATCTGTTGTATGGCACTATAAAGCAAGGTTGAAAGACAAGCCACAGACTAGAAAAAGAGCTTTCCAACATGTAACAGATAAAGAGTTAACATTTCTAATATAAAAAGAGCTCTTCAAATCAAAACAAAAAAGACAAATACTGTAGAAAATAAATGTTCAAAGGACATGATAAGATAATTTACACAGGAAGAAATATAACCAGTCAACATCTAAAAAGATATTCAACCTCACCAGTAATCATAGAAATGCAAATTAAAGCAAGGTAAATTTTTCATCTATCAGATTGGCAAAGGTTAAAAAGATTAACAAAACCTCAAAGTTGGCAAGATATACAAAGCATGCACTCGTGCACTGTTGGTAGGAGCATAAATTATTGCAAATTTTCTGGAAGAAAGGCAGTTTGGCAAATATGTATCAAAATCTTAAATGTATGTACCCTGTCAACAAGAATTCCCCTTTTAGGAATTTTCCAGAAGAAATTAGAAAAGCTAGATTAACAGAAACATTCGCTGAAGCATTGTAAACCACTTAAATGTTCACCAATAGTGGACTAGTTACTTATACAATTTATGGACAGTTTTTAAAAACTTTGTGAAAATAATCTATAGTTATAAGACTAGGGAAATGCCTATATCCTACTGTTGAGTTTTAAAAAGAAAAAAGTTTACAGAGAAGGTATACACTTAGGTAAAATTATATGCATATTTGAAAAAATATGTCTGGAAGAATATTTACCAAAATGTCAACATGTTTATCTTTGAGTGGTGGGATTTGGGAGAATTTTGACTGTCTTTATATTTTTCAGTATTTCTGAATATTCTACAATTAACATATATTTTTATCATTAGGGGGCAAAAGAGATGCTGTTTTCACTTTTAAAAATCTACAGGATCACGCCTGTAATTCTAGCACTCAGGGAGGCCGAGGTGGGCAGGTCGCTCAAGGTCAGAAGTTGAAAACCAAGCTGAGCAAGAGCGAGACCCCGTCTCTACTATAAATAGAAAGAAATTAATTGGCCAACTAAAAATATATAGAATAAATTAGCCAGGCATGGTGGCGCATGCCTATAGTCCCCAGCTACTTGGGAGGCTGAGGCAGGAGGATCGCTTGAGCCCAGGAGTTTGAGGTTGCTGTGAGCTAGGCTGACGCCACGGCACTCTAGCCCAGGCAACAGAGTGAGACTCTGTCTCAAAAAAATAAAATAAAAATCTACAGGAAAATGAGGAAGTTTTTATCTGATGGGCATGAATTTTCTCAACAAAGTATGAGGCAAAGTCAACAGCAGAGAGTAGGAGAGAGAGATTTGAAGAATGTGAATAAGGTAAGAAAAAGTTGTTTCAGAGAGCAGTGGAATTGAGAGAAAAGGATTTTCAGTCATGCTGAGGGCCTAGTTGAGGTTGATGATCTTTAACCTGCCCAGTTGTGTGATTGCTTCCAACAATCCTGAACGGTACAGGTTAAAGTATGAAGACGAATGATTGGATTCCTCCAGGGGATGGGTTGAAGGGGAACTCTGGAGTATTGCCTAGAAAGTTGAAGGTATTTGCAAAGGAATGATACTGATACTGAATTCAAGAATTTAAGTGGGAAAGGGAGCAAGCAAACATTGGAGGAGACTGAGGAAAAGACAGAACTGTGTTTGGGAAGGGGGGCGGTCAGTGATTTGGAGCCTTTATAAAATCAAAGAATTGGGCCAGGTGCGGTGGTTCATGCCTGTAATCCTAGCACTCTGGGAGGCTGAGGCGGGCAGATTGCTTGAGGTCAGGAGTTCAAAACCAGCCTGAGCAAGAGTGAGACCCCATCTCTACTATAAATAGAAAGAAATTAATTGGCCAACTAATATATATGAAAAAAATTAGCCAGGCATGGTGGCGCATGCCTGTAGTCCCAGCTACTCGGGAGGCTGAGGCAGCAGGATTGCTTGAGCCCAGGAGTTGGAGGTTGCTGTGAGCTAGGCTGATGCCATGGCACTCATTCTAGCCTGGGCAACAAAGCGAGACTCTGTCTCAATAAATAAATAAATAAAATAAAACCAAAGAATTGTTGTAGTGGGGTTATTGGAGCCAGTGAGCTGGGAAAGCTTGGGAAGTTGTACACAGAGAATTCAATGTTTGGTTTATGTTTTATTTTATTTTTAATTGACAAATAAGAATTGTATATATTTATGGCATACAATGTGAGGTTTCAATACATGTATACATTGTGGACTGATCAGAGTAATTAGCATATCTGTCACCTCAAATATTTATCATTTCTTTGTGATGAGAACATTTAAAAATCTTCTCTTGGCTGTTAATATTTTTTTTTTTTTTGAGACAGAGTCTCACTTTATTGCCCAGGCTAGAGTGAGTGCCGTGGTGTCAGCCTAGCTCACAGCAACCTCAAACTCCTGGGCTCAAGCAATCCTCCTGCCTCAGTCTCCCGAGTAGCTGGGACTACAGGCATGCGCCACCATGCCCGGCTCATTTTTTCTATATATATTAGTTGGCCAATTAATTTCTTTCTATTTATAGTAGAGAAGACGTCTCGCTCTTGCTCAGGCTGGTTTCAAACTCCTGACCTTGAGCAATCCGCTGGGCTTGGCCTCCTAGAGTGCTAGGATTACAGGCATGAGCCACCAGGCCCTGCCTAGCTGTTAGTATTTTGAAATATACATTATTATTAATCATGATCGTCTTGCTGTGCAATAGAACCCCAGAACTTAATTGCTCCTGTCTAACTGTAACTTTGTACCCAATAAGCAACATCTCCCCTTTCACCATCCACCTCCCCACTCTACTCAGCCTCTGGTAAACACCATTCTACTCTCTATAAGTTTAACTTTTTTAGATTCCACATGTATGTGAGATTATACAGTATTTGTCTCTCTGTGCCTGGCTTATTTCACTTAACATAATATCCTCTGCGTTTATCAATGTCGTAGCAAATGTCAGGATTTCCTAATTGTAAGGCTGAATAGGATTCCACTGTGTATATATACAACATTTTTAAAATCCTTTCCTCCATTGATGGACACTTAGGTTGTTTCCATATGTTGGCTATTGTGATTAATGCTACAATGAACATAGGAGTGCAGACATCTCTTCAGCATCTGATTTCAATTCCTTTGCGTATATACCTAGTAGTGGAATTTTTGGATCATATGGTAATTCTATTTTTAGTTTTTTGAGGAGCCTCTGTACTGTTTTCCAAAATGGCTGTACTAATTTGCAATACCACCAGCAGTGTATAAGGATCCCCTTTTCTGCACATCCTCACCAATGCTTATCTTTCATCTTTTTTATAATAGCCAATCTAACAGAAGCGAGGTAATATCTCGTTGTGGTTTTAATTCGCATTTCTCTGATGATTAAAAATTTTGAGCATTTTTTCATACATCTATTGGCTATTTGTATGTCTTCTTTTGGGAAATATCTATTCAATCCTTTCCCCATTTTTAATGGGGTCGTTTATTTTCCCATTAGTGAGTAGTTCAAGTTCCTTGTATATTTTTGATATCAATCCTTATCAGATGTATAGTTGCAAATATTTTCTCCCATTCTGTAGGTTGTCTCTTCACTCTGTTGCTTCCTTTGCTGTGCAGAAGCTTTTTAGTTTGACATAATTCCATTTATATATTTTTGCTTTGGTTGCTCATGCTTTTGCAGTCATAGCCAAAAAAATCATTGCCCGGATCAAGGTAATGGAGCTTTTTCCCTATGTTTTCTTCTGATAGTTTTACAGTTTCAGGTCCGTTTAAGCCTTTAATCCATCTTGAGTTGATTTTTGTATATGGTACAAGAAGGGTCTACTTTCATTCTTCTGCATGTGGATTTCAACACCATTTACTGAAGAGACAGTCCTTTCTCCGTTGTGTGTTCTTGGTACATTTGTTGGAAATCAATTGACCATAGACGTGTTCGTTTATTTTAGGCTCTCTAGGCTATCCCATTGGTTGATGTGTCTGTTTTTATGCTAGTGCCATGCTGTTTTAATTACTGCTATAGTTTGAATGTTTTTTTTATGTTGTTTTGTTTTACTTGTATTTTATTTATTTATTTATTTATTTATTTAGAGACAGAGTCTCATTCTGTTGCCTGGGCTAGAGTGCCGTGGCATCAGCCTAGCTCGCAGCAACCTCAAACTCCTGGGCTCAAGCAATCCTGCTTCAGCCTCCCAAGTAGCTGGGACTACAGGCATGCCCCACCATGCCCAGCTGATTTTTTTCTATATATTTTTAGTAGGCCAATTAATTTCTATTTTTAGTAGAGATGGAGGTCTCACTTTTGCTCAGGCTGGTCTCGAACCCCTGAGCTCAAATGATCCACCTGCCTCAGCCTCCCAGAGTGCTAGGATTACAGGCATGAGCCACCACGCCCAGCCTAGTTTGGATGTTTGTCCACTCCAAACCTCATGTTGAAATTTGATCCCCAGTGTTGGAGATGGGACCTAATGAAAGGTGTTTGGGTCATAGGGGTGGATCCCTCATGAATAGATTAATGTCCTCCCTCAAAAGGGGCAATGAGTTCTCATTCTATTCTTTCTGATAGAGCTGGTTGTGTTAAAAACAGCCTGATACCTCCCTCCTCACTCTCTCTTGCTTCTTCTCTTGCCATGATCTCCACACATGCTGTCTCCCCTTCACCTTCCTTCAGGTGTGGAAGCAGCCTGAGGCTTTCACCAGATACTCAATCTTAAAATTTTCTAGGCATCAGAATTGTGACCCAAATAAACCTCTTTTTCTTTATAAATTACCCAGTCTCAGGTATTCCATTATAGCAACACAAAATGGACTGAGACAATTACTATAGCTTTGTAATGTATTTTGAAATCCAGTACTACGATGCCTACAGCTTTGTTCTTTTTGGTCAGGATTACATTGGCTATTTGGAATCTTTTATGGAGAACTTGATGTTTGAATTGGTAATTTCAGAGGCTACATTCTGACAAGATCTAGGGTATGAGTATGTAAGTAGGTAGAGCTGAGGCAGAATTCTTTGAACCGGATCACAGAGCCACTTCACATAATTTAACACTCAACCACACGCTTCTTGCCATTCATTTTCAGGCCTTGGAATTAATGACCTTCAAGAGTCACACTGGAACCTAGCTTTCCTGCCTTATTTTTCCACTTCGCTCCTTCAAAATCCTAGGCTCTGGGCAAGTTGAATTATAAGCTTTCCCATCTTTTTGCCTTTGTGCACGAGATTCCTTCTTCCTGGAATGCTCTCACCTCAATTTGTGAAATTTTACCTATTCTTTCAGCCTCAGCTTAAAAGCCTTCACTTCCATGAAGGCTTCCCGGAACTCCCTGCCAGAACTTTTTCATGTGGATTCTCATGGTACTTCATACCTACCTCTCTTGGGACACTTATTTCCTGCTTCTCATCTTTTTTTTTTTTCTTTTAAAGCTAGTCAAGTGGAGCACTGGGAGTGGAGAAGGAACAAAGGAATCTGTAACTGGTTGTGACCAATTAGTTGTAAACACCACTGCTCTTGGACCAGCCCCCCCTCTTTTTTTCCTTTTTTTTTGAGACAGATCTCTCTTTGTCCCCCAGGCTAGAGTACATCATCATACCTCATGGCAACCTCAAACTCCTGGTCAAGTGGTCCTCCTGCCTCAGCCTCCCGAAGAGCTAGAAGTACAGTTGCATACCACTATGCCTGGCTAATATTTTCTATTTTTGGTAGAGACGGGGTCTTGCTCTTGCTCAGGCTGGTCTCGAACTCCTGGCCTCAAGTAATCCTCCCGCCTCTGCCTCCCAAAGTGCTAGGGTTACAGGCATGAGCCAGGATGCCCCACTCCTACTTTGTATCTTTGTACTTTGTTTGGGTCAGTTTTATCTCTGTGTCCTTGAGGAGGTTAAGATTAGATCATGCCTAAAGCAATTTTCTGCCCCATCTTCAAGGATAGTGCCTGACTATTCACTGTGTTAACTGTATGAATATTTCCAAAGTATTTTAGGTGTTGCACAGCCAAGCATTTTTTAATAGTTGGATATTTATTAATATTTTAATGTGTATTAGAAAAATATTTTGTTTTCTATTTAGGATAATGATAAAATGTTTTCTTTCTTTCTTTTTTTTTTTTTTTGTGAGACAGAGTCTCACTGTGTTGCCCAGGCTACAGTGAGTGCCATGGCGTCAGCCTAGCTCACAGCAACCTCAAACTCCTGGGCTCAAGCAATCCTCCTGCCTCAGCCTCCCAAGTAGCTGGGACTACAGACATGCACCACCATGCCTGGCTCATTTTTTCTATATATATTAGTTGGCCAATTAATTTCTTTCTATTTTTAGTAGAGACGGGGTCTCGCTCTTGGTCAGGCTGGTTTCGAACTCCTGACCTCTAGCAATCCACCCGCCTCAGCCTCCCAGAGTGCTAGGATTACAGGTGTGAGCCACCGCGCCCGGCCTAAAATGTTTTCTTTTTTAAAAAAGTATATTTAAGCTTTAAAAAAGTAAGGAGCTAATTTTGTAAAAAAAAATACTCAGTATAGGAATCACACATAGAGAAAAATTCATAAAGGTTATAGTCAGATGTCTGAAGTCTGGAAAACACTGCACTGAATGAAAAGACTAGAAAACCAAACTACAGAACCACTCCCTCCTTCACAAGTGGCTTGTTTAAACAGCAGTACCAGGATTTATTAGTTCTCCCTATTGACAATCTTAAGTAAATAAGTGCAAGAATTGCCCATCTTTTAAAAAATCAAAACTCTCCCTCAACTCACTCCAGCTACTGCCTGAAATGCTAGCCTACAACCCCTTGTGGGCACATCCTCACCCTCCGTTCACTCAACCCTACTGCCTGGTTCTCAAAATGAAACTGACAAAACCAATGAAACCTACTGTCCTTATCTTATTTAACTTGGTTCTTTAGGCAGCATTGCCTATTCACTGTTCCTGAAAGTTTTTTCCTCCCTAGACTTCCACACCACTCTCCTGTCTTTTCAGTCATTCCTTCTCCATCTCCTACACTGAGTCTTCCTCTTCTGTCTATCCCTTAAATGTTAGTGTTACCCTATTCTTTTACTATTATGATCATTATAAAAGGAAGGAAAGAAGCAATGTTTCTACTTGGTAAAAAATTGAAAAAGTACAGAAGGGAAACCGTAGGTTAACTGTTTCTTATGTTTTCCCTGAAAAAAGAATTTGTAAATACATTCTCTTTTGTTCTCTCACAAATATTCTATACCTTGGGATTTCATTTCATTTTTTTACTAAACATAGTATCTTGGAGATCTTTCATATTACTTATTGGCACATATAAGTTTATCTTATTTTTTTAATGGCTGCAAAAGTATTCCACTGAATTAATATATTGTAACTTAACTAGTTCCTAGCTGATGAACATTATGTAGCTTCCAAGTTTTATGCTGTTATTACCGTAATAATGTCAGTTAACATCTCTATACATATGTAAATTTTAAACATTTCTGTAAGTGGGATTGTAAACTGAAAAGTAATGTGATTTTAATTCTTATCAAATTGCCCTTCACAAAAGTTATAAGAATGTATAGCCCTATTAAGCAGGAGACTGCCTGTTTATCCTCACTTTTACCAATGCCTAGTTGTTTAAATTTGTTTCCTTACTCTGTAAGGTAAGAACTAAGATCTCATGGTTGTTTTGATTTGCATTTCTTTAATGAGCAAAGTTGAACATCTTCTGTATTTGTTGGTGTTTTATATTTTTTCTGAAAACTATTTACACCCTTTACTCATTTTTCTATCAGGTTGTGCATGTCTTTCTTATTCATTTGTAAGAGCTCTTTGTATATAAAGTAAATTGTATAATTTTTGCTGCAAAAATTATATTATTTTGTCCCAAGGCAATCTTTAGCCCCACACACCTTCTATCACATAATACATGTCCTCTGAGTTGTTGACCTCTAAATCTAACTTAATGAGATTTTATGCAGAGTAACTAGAATATAATAAATACTCAATAAATGGTTGCTATTATCTCCCTAGTCTAGCTTTCCCCACCCTCTTCTAAACCATACTCCTTGCTGCTGCCAGACTAACAAATCCAACCATCCCCCTGCTTGGAATTCTTCAGTGACTCCCCACCCCTTCCCGCCACACACACCATTTATCTCACAACTGAATTCCTTAGTAGGGTACTCCCGGCCATGCATATGGTCTCTTCTCTCACCACAACCCCATAATGCGGCCACCCTCCAGCCACATTACACTGTATGCCACGCCCCAAACAGTCTGATTTTTCATCCTTCCGTGGTTTCCTGCACACTGTTCACTGACAGTCAAACCCTCCCCTCAGTCCACTCCACAATCGTGTACTGCAGACTCAGGTCAACAGTAGCCTTCCTTGTTTCCGCAGCACTCGGTACTGTCCGGGTACAAATCATATTGTTTTGTAGACATGTTTACCTGCCTGTCTCCCCCATTAGAGTGTGACTTCCTTGAGGGCAGGAACCATGTTTTATTCATGTTTGTATCCCCAGCACCTAGCACAGGGCCTAGCATTTTATAGGAGCCACACATATATTTGTTGAATAAATGAATGAATGAATGAATGAATAGTTCTTGGTCTGAGCAGGGCTCTGACCTCTGTTCCCTTACTTCTATAGCAATCAATATCCACACATATATACAATTCTTTACAAAAATCCCCACAACTGGCCGGGCGCGGTGGCTCACGCCTGTAATCCTAGCACTCTGGGAGGCTGAGGCGGGCGGATTGCTCGAGGTCAGGAGTTCAAAACCAGCCTGAGCAAGAGTGAGACCCCGTCTCTACTATAAATAGAAAAGAAACTAATTGGCCAACAAATATATATAGAAAAAATTAGCCGGGCATGGTGGCGCATGTCTGTGGTCACAGCTACTCAGGAGGCTGAGGCAGGATCGCTTGAGCCCAGGAGTTGGAGGTTGCTGTGAGCTAGGCTGACAGCCACGGCACTCACTCTAGCCTGGGCAACAAAGTGAGACTCTGTCTCAGAAAAAAAAAAAAAAAAAAAAAATCCCCACAACTGTGTAGCTTAACAGTGCTAATACACTAACCAAAATTTCTGTTGCCCAGGCAGTCATGGAAGTCTGGGACTGGTCCAACTAGAAGGGATGGAATAGGCAATGGTCTCAGGTCTCAATGTAGGCCTGAACCAATGCCAGTGTTGAGATCAGAGTCCACCCCTAAACCCCAGAGACAAGTATTGCCATCTACTTATCAAGAATCCTACCACTCTAGGAGGCCAAGGCAGGAGGATCCCTCAGGAGGATCCCTCGAGGTCAGGAGTTCGAAACCAGCCTGATCAAGAGCAAGACCCCGTCTCTACTATAAATAAAAAGGAACCAACTTTTAGTGTAGAGAGGGGAAAACACGTCCCAAGATCGTTCCTTTATGTGTGACTAGACTTGATGGCTACTTACACCACCCTCCTCGAACCTTGATTCAACAAGCACACACAGGCACAACAGATACTTTTGTGGTAACAGGAGAAAAAACAAGGTACTTCTCTGAAGCTCTTCCCCCTCAAAAAGCAGGACAGTTTCTTTTTTTTTAACTTTCTTTTAATAATAATTTTCAAAAGCCAGTAAGCAGCTACAGAGACCATTTAAGAGTAAGACAAGTAAAAAATAAAGTAGACAAGAAACAGCAAAAACATGTCCTTCACACCACAATAAATACAGAGCTCTATTAGTATCCCCCACCGACATCACATGGGAAGGCTAGCTCTCCCTGGCACCAAGAGTGCTCTCCATTATTTTGTGGGGGGACCAGATGGCATTCAGGTGTGATGTCATCAAAGCGAGTGGGCACAGAGATCAGCGTCTACAGTTTTGGCCCTAGACTCGGGCGGGGGTTGGTCATTCTTAACCTCTTCCAGGCTGTGCTGCATCCCATAGCCGAAGTAGATAGCAAACCCTAGTGGCGAAAGGTGGCTGTGAGGTGAGGGAGTAGTGACTTGCAAAGGCTTAAGAGGTCTCCTACTTGAGACCAAGAGGGAAAAGAGTTGGGCTAGCACACCCACGAGGCTTACACTTCCCAAGTGGATACTTACCTATCAGCATCCAGACCCCAAATCGAGCCCAGGTCCCAGCTGTCATCTGCATCATCAGGTAAATATTCACAAAGATGCTCATCAGTGGGAGGAGAGGCAAAGCAGGCACCTGAAAATAAAGTAAAATCTTCTTTGTACATACCACAGGGGAACCTAGAAAGAGATCACTACCCTACATAGGACAGAAGAGGGAGAGTCCAACCCCTACTCGTGCTCTGTATTTCAGTGGCCACTCATTTAGCACACCTCATATGGGGTTCCAAGAATACACAAACCTCAGGGAAATGGAACTGGAAAGGAACTAAAGAGAGTCAGAAAGGAAGTCTTTGGCCTCGGTACCGCCTATGTCGTATCTCCAATTAAAGAATATTTATAAGCTTTATTAGACCTCAAGGTATCTGGAGCCTATTCTCCCCAGATGGATTGATGGGGGGAAAGAGAGGGGTCGTTTACCTTAAAGTGAAGGGGAGTGGAGCTCTGTGGCTGTCTCCAGATGACCCCAGTGATTCCAGTAATAAGCACGAGGAGCAGCACAACCACTGCAATCCACACTGGGTCTCCAGAAAGCAATGGAACTGCCCTCTGGACCAGCACCAGGCAAAGAACAGTCAGCAGTAGAGCTTCAAAAATCAAGTTGAGAGACATCAAAACTAACTCTTGAGGGCAACATGCTAAGATGTTACACACCTCATCCTAAGGAGGGTCACCCTTTCTCTAGTTCTTCCTCAGCCCTCCAAATACTATACTTCCACCCCGTCATGCTGACCTCAGAGCCACCCCAGATAAAAAGCCCACTGCTCACCAAGCAGCGAGGAACAAACATAGACAACTTGGCCAGAGAGTGGAGTGGGGACAGAGTTGGCTGGGCAAAACAGTCCTTGTAGGGTCAGCTTCTCTGCTTCAGGTATCTTCTCCTCCTGCAACTCCACTTCATCTTCCTCAATCTTCATCTCCTGATCAGGCTGATACCTAAGGCAAGAATAAGCAGGCAGTATTAAGAACAGCCCTTGGCCGGGTGCGGTGGCTCACGCCTGTAATCCTAGCACTCTGGGAAGCCGGTGCCAGAGGATCGCTCAAGGTCAGGAGTTCAAGAACAGCCTGAGCAAGAGCAAGACCCCATCTCTACTAAAAAAGAAAATAGAAAGAAATTAATTGGCCAATTAAAAATATATAGAAAAAAGTAGCTTGGCGTGGTGGTGCATGCCTGTAGTCCCAGCTACTCGGGAGGCTGAGGCAGGAGGATCGCTTGAGCCCAGGAGTTTGAGGTTGCTGTGAGCTAGGCTGATGCCACGGCACTCTAGCCCGGGCAACAGAGTGAGACTGTCTCAGAAAAAAAAATAACAACCCTTAAGAACTCTGCCATCTTCTCCCAGGCAGCCTAACCTTCTTCATCACCATTAAGGGTAGAAGCTCTTTTTGGCAGGGAGGGATACCCAAATTCCTCAAGGAAAGTCAGGATGATGAAGGCAGGGGGAAGGAGGAGCAGATCCCCATCATTCCTCATCCAAAACTAAAAACTCCAATATCACAGTATGCAGAGGAAGGGAGTCTCACCTGAGGATGAGAACACAAATAGACACCAGGGAATAAGCAAGCAGGGTCCCAATTGACATAAGGTCCACAAGATCAGTGAGTTCAAAGAGGAATGCCATGAATGCTGAAATTGATGAACAGAAAAACAAGAGATAAGAAAAGGGAAGAGCAAAATCCAAGGAGTTGGTGAAACAACTAGAGGAAGGGGTAGGACGATTTCTCACCTGCAATAATGCCAGAGACCACAGTGGCCACAATGGGAGTGTGTGTGCTGGTGTGGATTCGGGCAAGGACACGGAACAAGAGGCCGTCCTCTGCCATCGCGTAGATTACCCGAGGCATGGGGAACATAGAGCCCAGGAGGCTGGAAAGGAGAATGCCCAGAGTGGCTGGCATCTCTCTCCCCAAGCCTATGTGTTTAAGGAATTTCCACCTTCACCTCACAGCCCTTTCAAGGGGTGTTCTCTGGTACTGAGTGCCATAATCCGAGACTCTGACAGCAGAGGAAAACAAGCATTTGGCACTGACCTGGTCGAAAGAGCGCAGAGGGAGCCAACAGCCACAACGTAGCGGGCAGGAGTCCATCCAGTATAGAGAAACGCCTCGGGCAAAGGGCTCTCAGGCTGGAGCTGGTAGTAAGGCATCATGAGGGTGAGCGCCGAAGAGACCCCAAAATACGCCAGAAAGCAGACTGACAATGAGATCACGATGCCCAGAGGGATGGATCGCTGGGGATTCCGAGCCTCTTCGCCTGCAGGAAGGGGCACAAAGTTCTGTGTCAGGAAAGCAGGTCCACTCCTCTCCCACCCCCCGCCAATCCGCATGCAGCCTGAGCACACGCTGTGCCCAAGCCCCAGACAGAACGCGATGGCTGTTACCAGTGGTAGCAATACAGTCGAAACCAACAAATGCATAGAAACAGGTAGCTGCTCCACGGAGAATCCCCTGGAAGCCAAAAGGAACAAATCCTCCAGAACCTAGAAGGCCCAAGCTAGAGTGAAAGAAGGGATGGAGAAGGTAAGGTTGTGTTCAGCCAACTGTGCACCTTTTCTCTGCTGCCAGACTTCCAGGCCCAGCCCCATTCTTCCCCTTCCCCAACCCCATCCAGAACCCTCCAGCAGATCCCCCTCTTGCCCATGGCATTCCCAGCTCTGCAGTTCCTGAGAGTCACTCTCTAACCTATAGGTGCCATTGAATTCAACTTTGGCCAATTCGTAGTCCTCTTCTGTGAGCTTCCAGTTGTGCAGGTCCCCCTTAATGAAGCCAGAGACGATGATAAAACCAAGAACCAAAAGGTTCACTGCTGTGAACACTTTGGTGACCAGGGCCGACTCACTAGCCCCCAGGGCCAGCAATCCTGTGGAAGAAACGCATTCAGGACCTGAGAAAGAAAGCTCTAGAAAGCTCTTAGTTCAAACTTTATTCCCCGCCTCTATATTCCTTCCCCACCATTATCACCTTCATTAACTCCTTCTCAAGCCCAGCCCCCATCCTCATTCCTGGCCCACAGGCCTAGCCCC